>WMED01007866.1:0-17338 GCA_019650415.1 Pipa parva | reverse complement strand
AGTTAGATTTTAAAGGGAATCTACCAAGTCTAGCTTTCCTGTATTAGTGGTGTTCCGTTGAGAAGGCTAATTGGGAGGGAATCAGGCGAAGTACTAATTAAGTCCTGCACAACTTACATATGAGTTAGTGAAGTACCCCTGTATTCTCCTGTCCCAACGGAACCCTTTTTCTTTCAGATCACAGTATAAAGTTTACCAGTATCCAGCCACTAGGGTCCAGTCCTCAAACCTTTTGAAGTGAATCTGACAATTACAGAATTTAAAGAATGATAGTGACTCATATATTGTCTCATTGTTAAATCTGCTCATTAGAGAAGCTATTTAAAGGATGGTGAAAAGATGTTGCCAAAAAAAGTCTTCAGGCTAAAGTGGTGGAGTAATGACTTTGAAATATAAGCTTGGCAATTTCGAAGTCATTACTGAGCTGTTTTAAGCTGAAAAGGAAGAGTGAGAGAAGAGTGGTCTTGTTCTGAATGGAAGAGGAATTATTACAAATTTGCAATGTCAATGACACAAGGTCACAGATCATGTAAGCACAAAATCTGAGATAATATACTGTGCACATTATATTAAGCAGTCTAGATTACATTTTACAGTTCATAGTGGCATTCCCAATTTTAACAATAATATGGTAATTTTTATTTTCCTTTAGCGTGATAATGGCTGCTAACATATTTCCCCACTGTAAAACCATAGTAATATAGTTTATAAGGCTGAAAAAAGACACAAGTCCGCCCAGTTCAGCCTATTTACCTAAGTGCTGTTTAGCATGAAATATGTAAGATTTACTTTGAAATCTTTTGCTGTGCCAGATTGCTAGAATACAGGAGCAAGTTTTACAGTCTATTTACCTGCAATGTTGATCCAGAGGAAGGCAAAAAAAACCCATGAGGCAGGAGCCAATTATCCTCATATTAGGGAAAGAAGCTCCTTCCTGACTCCAAATATGGCAACTCTTTGGATTAAGATCCTACATTCAGTTATCTAGTACCCATCACTTGTAATGTTCTTACACTGAAGGAAAGCATCCAAATGAGTTTATGGAATTAACCTTGAGAAGCAGTGATATAAACAAATATGAGAAATACCATTGCATAAAATAATGTCCAAAAAAGTCTCCAAACAAATTTAAAACGTGATGTAAAAGTGTCCTGTGATCAAGTGCAGCTACTTCTAATGGGAGTTTGCTTCATTTACTCCAGACAAACAGGAATCCAAAACACAGCTGAAACAAGAAGTGCAAAGAAAAAATGAAACACTAATAGTGCTATATCACAAAGATATTTATAGTGAGAAAGGGGAATAGCCCAAACGTGCCAAAAAATATATAAAAAGAATGTGTTACTAGAGAAATAGCATAGTATAATGCCTCGTGAACAATATCACTAAATGCTCACCAGACCATCTGATGAACAACATCGTTGTATAATAAATCTCTCAGAGGACTCTGCTGAGGTGAATGGGACCCAAGAAGATTAAATGGAGCTGCGTTTGGATGATTTTATATCACCATTTTCTCCTTAAGAAGCTGTGGTATCATAATTGGAATGATACAAATAAGTTACATAGCTGAAATCTTACTAGTCTTCAGAGTCTAGTCTTACATATTTATTTTCTTATCTCTGTTATACATTGTGAACTCTTGCCATGTTTTTAAATAATTCACAAATTTCTAGACCAATACAAAACTGTGAATTAGCTCCCTTACAACAACCCATGTTAAATAACTATAGTATAAGGAGAACAGGCCTAGGTCAAACTGGGGAGTCAAGTCCACAGATAGGAAAAGGGTACAAAGGGGTCTAGCTAAGTTAGGAGCAAGCTTTAAAAACTGAAGTCTTAGAATATTCTTTTCAGCTTTTATTACAGGCAATGGAGGAGTTGCCATGGATTCCGCAAAAAGCCTGCTTCGTTCATTGATTGGATAGAGAATCCCTGGATTAAACTCCTTAAGGGATGAAGCACTGTAAGCGGCATGTTAATATTAAAAACATGTAGAGGGTTGAAGCTGCTTCCTTCTTTGTCATGTATATAACATGCTGTCACACTTGCATTAGGACCAGCAAAGTCCACTGAAGCCATCGTAGTCCATAATGGAATCCATTATCTAGTTAGCCACACTCCCACCAACCACCAGTTGCAGGTGCTATCCAGCTATGCTTCATTCCCTCTGCAGGCTATAGGAGTGAGCTAATCTGCTGTGGGGGTCTCTCACTCCATCTCCTTAATTTTTTGTTCCCACCCCTGTCTTTCTTTCTTATTCCTATCCATCCCTCCTTCCCTTTGCTTTGTCTGTTCCTCTGTACCCACTCAAAATCCCCCTCTGTGTTCCTTCTTCCCTACTTCTTTCCCCTATCTTCCTCTTTTTTTTCCCCTGTCTCTATACTACCTTCTCTCCATCTACTGCCTGCATCTAATCCATCTCCTCCCATTTATCTTCTTCCTTTCCTTTATCCTTCTCTTATTCCTTTCTCTTCTCCCATTCTTGTCTTCTTTCTCCTTCTCTCAATTCTTCTGTTATGATCATGGAAGTGCTGCAGGTCTACTCACCAGCAGAAGTTGGAACAAGTTTCTGGGGTGCAGAATCTAATGAACACCCGGTATTAACCGGCAGTTTCCACAAGTTAACTTGTATTTCACAGCAGGATGCTCACAGGTCATGGCCCCCAGGGAAGCCTCTCCATGTGGCAGCTTCAGGTGTAGATTATAGGATTCTCATCAAACACAGGGAATGGGAACAGACAGGAAACTGGAAGCAAATCAGGGCTAATTACAACCCAGAAATAGCAGAATTAAACTAGAAATGGGATTCACTGGAACTGGTGAACTGTATCCAAGACAGGTAACTCTGGAATCTGAATCCACCAAAGCAACAGGAACAGCAACACAGCAGGGAACTGGAATCCAGGGATCACTGCAGGACTGCAACAGGAACTCCAGATACACAAGATAACTCTTTGCAAGTGAATACTGCTCAAGTGATTACAGCTTAATTGAATACTACTCAAAGCCACAAGCAGGACTTCAACAGTGTAACTCCTTACTCAGTCAAAGTCAGAGTAAAACTGGCAGCCTTATATACATCTGATGAAGGGTGGTTCATCCCTCCAAAACTTTGTGTTTGTGTTATGTGAGTTTGCACATTAAATAACACTATTTGAATTCCGGTCATCCATCATTTTTTCTATGTGGATAGAAGGTTCTCCCTGGGATGCTACCGTGAGCTGCTCACTTTCTTTTATTTGGATTAGCCTTATATACATAAACCTTTGCTGAGATTGGCTAAAACCCAGACTCTCTGTTAAACTGATTGCCTGAATTGAATATCAACTTGGCAAAATGAATGTACAAGTGGAGTGGAGACAAGTTTAAACAGTACAAGCAAGAATATAATCCCTCTACTGGCATACCCTGTAAGGCTTCTGCCTGCGACGAGAGAGTTCTGGGTTCTAGACCCATGACCAGTGCCTTACAGAACTCTCCCTTTCAGGGGTGGCCACCGGGCATCTGGGAAAGGGCTTTTCAGGAAACTTGATGTGGAATTTCTTCAGAAGCCCAAGAACATACACATCATTATGATCGACCTACAAATTTTCCTCCAGACCTTTCCATAAAACCAAGAATTGAAACCGACCTCAAAACAATATGGAATCAATTATCTCTTGATCATATTCTTCATTTTCATCAATAAGTATTGCATCAAGCATTGCATTTTAAACTACTGGTTTAAGCAAGGAAACATGGTAAGTAGCAGGGATTCTCATGTTAGGTAGCTCCAGCTTAAAGGAAAGAGGATCCAACTGTTCTTTGATTGTAAAGGGACCAATGTATTTCTGTCCCAGTTTGGCACGAGTATTTTTTAATATTCCTTGTAGGTAGCCAGACTTAATCTCCAATTTGAAAAAGAGGGACCAGATCATATTCTACGATTAGCAAATCTTTCTTGATTCTTAACAGCTTTGGAGAGATTATCATTAATTTTTTTTTCCACAAATCTTGAAGCTTAGCACATCTCTCATTGACAGATGGCACTGCAGAATAACCTCCTAAACCAGGAAACACACTGGGATGGTATCTATAAACACAAAAAAATGGAGATGTTCCAGAAGCAGATGAAAGTAAGGAATTATGGGCAAATTCCACCCAGTGGAGAAGAGAGGACCAATTATCTTGACAATCAGATACAAAACATCTCAAGAACTGTTCCAATACTTAGTTAACTCTCAGTTTTAATATTTGATTGGGCATGGTACAAAGAAGGAAAATTTAGTTTTATGCCATATTTTCCACTCATAGCTTTCCAGAACTTGAACACAAATTGCACTCCACAGTCAGAGATAATTTTATAAGGAAGACTATTTCAGAAAACTGGAGCAGTTAGAAGTTTGCGTAAAGGAATAAAATGTGACATTTTAAAAAAATATGTCCACAATAACCAGAATAGAAGTTATACCTTCCAATCTAGGTAAATCTATAATAAGGTCACATGAAAGGTGGTCCAGGGTTGAGTGGGAACTAGGAGAGATTGAAGGAAAAAGAGCAATGTCTATTTTGGTCTTTGCGCAAATTTGACAAGCAGAAAAATGAAATGTTTAACATCTTGCTTCATTGAAAGCCAACAAAAATAAAGGGAGAGAAATTCTATTGTTTTCCTAATACCAGGATATCCCACAGTCTTGGAGGAATGCCCCCATTCTAGCACACACTGTCACAAATCCTCAGGAATGGTAATTTCTCAGAGGCACATTGGAATGTTGACACTTGACTAGACTGAGCATCTTGAATCTTAGAACGAAGTTCAGCAGACATGATGGAGATAATTTTCTCACCAGGAGGAATAATAGCTTCAGGGTTGATTTCAGTCTCTTCAAAAAGTCTATACTTTCTGTATAGAAAGGGTGTCAGCTTTAACATTCTTAGATCCAGGCCGATAAGATATAATGTAATCAAATCAAGAAAAAAAGAAGTGCCCACTGGGCTAGTCTAGGGCAAAGTCTCTTGGCTTTCTCAACGTATTCAAGGTTTCGATGGTCAGTCAAAATGGTTATCGGGCTTGAGGCTCCTCCCAGTAAATGTAGCCATTCTTCTAGGGCACTTTTAACTGCCAGTAATTTCTTATTATCTATATCATAGTTTTTTTCTGCAGAGGTAAACTTGCAGGAATAAAAGGAACAAGGATGAGGTTTCCCTGAACTGTTATCCCTTGGTAACAGAACTATGTTAGAAGCATCAACCTCAATTGTAAAAGAGAAACCCCTTTGTCTCTTTGTACAAAGAGATTTCAATTCTCAGATGAACCTTCATGTGAGGTTCTCTCTAATATACTCATCCATGGCTTTTGATGTGGGTTCAGATAGTAGGTAGGTTTGACAACTTGGAGGTAAAGTTCCAGGAAAGAATTCAATAGCACAATCATAGGGTAATGTGCTGATTGGTTCTCCAATCAATGCCAAGGTTATGGAGCCAGAGCCATGGGAATCCTATCAGGATCAGGCAAGCTGGAGAACAGATAATGTCAAAAACTAGAATATCTGTGCAAAATTCCCACAGTCAACTCCAGAGATACTGTCTGAGATCATTCCGGATGATAAGGGTCTTCTATTTGTTGCTTGAATTCAACTAGGAATTATTTTTTCCACAACAGGCATTAAATGCTTAAAAGCAAATTCATTGTCCAAAAAATTCCCTAAGTCAATGAAAACCTGAACACAAAAGAGATTATTCTCCAAAAAGAGTTTAACAGGAACAAGAAGTTGATGAGAATGTAGACTTGGGGGTACAGAAAGTGTTTCCTGAATTGTTTTAACAAAAACACATAAACCTTTGGGGGCGCTACAAACAAACAATGTGAGATATGTTCAAAAAAATAAAGTCCAAAATACATCAAGAAATATTTCAAAAAAATATATTGATTGCAGCTTTTTCAATGGTAGAGTGTGCTTCAACAATTCTCGAATAGACAACCAAACAGGAAACTAAGAAAAAGCGCAAAAGGAAATATACGGCACTAAGTGCCTTATCAAAAAATACTTTTTGATTGAGTGCAATATCCCAAACGCACCAATAAAAGTGAGGGGGATAGGTGATGGATTGGCTATATTTAAATGAAAGAACACCCTATAGTGACATTCAAAATTATGCTCACCAGAATTAACTGAATTCTGAGCCTTTAATACTGATGATTGGGTGAAAAAATGGCAAACTTCCAACAAATGAGACAGTCTGAAACCACCAGCTCCACAGAAGATCAATACCAGCACTCAAAAAAAGCAGTTCAGTAACCACACAGCTGTAGCAGTAACTTTTAAATCATTCATGATGTGAAAACAATCGACTTCTTTGATAAAAATCCATATTTATTATAGTAAAAAATGTGAAAAGTATTATCACAGAGTTCCAAAAATGAGAAAAGAGTCCAAAAATAGGATATCTTACACAATGATCTTATTAACACTGTTGTAAACTGATATAAAAGCACCCAGTGAACTGCAGTCCCAATTTTTCAAAACAGCCAGGACAAAAATCGATAAAAATGCTTAAAAATATAAATAGTTCATACCTCTCAGGTATCCCCCTCACTTTTATTGGTGCGTTTGGGATATTGCACTCAATCAAAAAGTATTTTTTGATAAGGCACTTAGTGCCGTATATTTCCTTTTGCGCTTTTTCTTAGTTTCCTGTTTGGTCATCTGAATTGTTTTAAAGTACGTATCCTTTCCATTTCTACCTTGATTTTGTTTACATGCACCAGATTATCTGGCTTGAACAACCCTCAAGGGTACATGGAGCAATTGATTCTGCTTTTCAGCTTGTCTCTCAGAAATTCACCAATAAATCTGAATCATCAGACATACCAGATCATCAAACCATTCCGGAATCTCTATTTGAGATAGTTCATCTTTAACAGCCCCAACCAAAAAAATTGAATTTCTGAGAAGAACCATTCCAAACTGCTACAGAGTGCTTGTCCTGTTTAAAGTGCAGAAGGGCCACTTCAGCTGTAGCTCTGCAGTTAGGGTCACCAAATATTAAGTCCACTACCTCCTTTAAGACGTCCTTAAAATTGTTCAGTATTGGACTATCATGTTCAGGAAATGGGGACACCCAAGATAAAGTTTCATAAGTGAAGAGAGACACAACAAAAGTGTTAGGTTACTACCTGAAACTGAACCCAAGGTGGAACCTGCAGCACAACTAACTGGGACAGAAACACCAATGTTCTGGTGTTCACTGATGCCCTTTTGAGGCCCCGGACTTACTGCTGCAGAAACACTATGGCACTGATGCAACCCAGCAAGAATGAGCAAGGACCAAACTGAGGTACGAGGGATAGCAAGGCAGAGACAGGAGAGCCGGATGAGGAAAACCAGAAGAGCAGAAAAAAACACAGTCAAATGAAGTCAAAGGTGAGGTATACCAGAAAAACAGAAAGGTCAAAATGAGCAAAGGTCAATAACATTGATAAACAGGAAACAAGAGCTTCAGCAGGACTTCACAACAGGAAAACTAACTTGGGCAAAGACTAAAGGAAATGACCTCTTATTTAAAAGCCTGAATGATGACAAACAGGAAGCACCTGAGTAACCAGTTACCAAGTGTGCAGGCTAATCACCACTAATGTATTTACCAATTGTACTTAATTAATGTACTTACCAAAGATTCTCTCTTTGATCTAGACATCTCTATCTCTCTTTAAGAAACCTTCCATCTCTAACTTCCAAAACAGTTATTAAACTATAACTTCCAGAATTCTTTGGGAGCAAAGTGACAGCAGAGGAGCTACAAACTGAAATGATTACTTCTATTTAGTGTATATGCAAAATATTACTTTTTGAACACATTTCAGGGATATTTTTCAGGCTGTGATGTTCCCGGTTTTCTGCAGTATTTTTCAATGTGAGAAAATGCCCAGTGACATTTTTGCTCATATGATACCAGCAAAGACAAGTGTGTAGATCTGTTGTCTGTAGAAAACAACTAACGTATTGTATAAAATATTTCAATAAAAAAAAGGTTTAATTTCCTTTTGATTTTTTTCCTGGGGGAGCATATTGGGTTTTATTCCTAGTTTAAAAAAAAAAAAAAAACAATCAATAAAAGTACAAGTTTTCTTAGATATATGAAAGCTGAGAGGAAACTTTTTTATGAGTTTTCTAATGAGTTACCAGCAAGGTTTTCAAATGATACAAAATCATTTTTTCCTAAATATATATGGTATGCAGTAAAACTGCTAGATTAGATTTGATATATGCATGTCATTTATTAAAATCCATGGAGAAAATCCATTTTCTTTCAGCAATAGCTAAAGCAAATCCATGTTAAATTGCATGACTCAAAAAGCAATAAACCTAATTGCTAGGAGAACGGATTCATTACTTGTATATGAAAGGATTGAAATACCAAGATGTCCAGCAAGATATGCTTCCCAAGGTGCCCTTAATCATATTAAACTGTCAACTTAGACACAACGACATCCTAAAAGTAAAGGAGAAATACAAGCTTTGATTATGAGGTAATTACCTGGAAAGTAAATGGCAAATACAGTAGGTCAAATAGACATTTTACTAAATGCTGCTCCATAAGGCCTACATGGTGAAAAACAGAACGATGAATTAGTCCTGAGGTAAATATTTAATGAGACAAATTGCAAAAGAATCTCAGTCAAGATGCGCCTACAGGTTTGCAAATGGCTATAGATAGGAGTGGGAACTCAAAGTCTGATGTACCAAGCATAAATATACATAAAGACAAGTTAATTACAGCTTCATGTGCCGCATAATGAACTTTGAATTCTAGAATTAAAATGCAAGTTTATTTAAGGGAAAACAAATTCTTTATGATTCAATTACTAGAGAATTTTCTTTATAACAATATTTCATATAGTGAAACCATTTCTGTTGTTGTATTTAATATCCCCTTGGAGTGCTTTGTTTTGACCTTGTATATTGATATTTTTACATCATATTGAAGATGCATTGTATCTAGAGGTGAGCAGTTCAGATTTGTATCAATCTGACATAAATTTGAATTTTGTTGGTGTGGCTATAATAGAAAAGAGTAAAAATAAACCAAATATAAACCAAACAGAGGGTTCATGTTGGGACTTTTTTTTATGTATCTCATTAAATTAGAAAGTGCTGATGAGGTGATGATGTACCTTTTGGACTACATTGGACCAGAACAAAAGATGATGCCCTTCTATTCAACTATGTTGTAAGCAAAATGACAATAGTGAATGAGTCAGGGTCCCACCTTACACCCCTCACCCTACATGCAAGTATGGGGGGGGTCTTAGAGTAGGGTGGTATTATGTTTAATTATTTATTATCCCCACCCCAGTTTATGTTCGGAGATGGAGGCCATTAGGTAGGGTTATACAACCCAAGATTTTTATAATTATTTTTAGATCCATCACTATCACCATACAGAAGGTCAGTATTGACCTACAGCTGAACATATTCCCCCAAATGTAGAGTCAGTGTATGGGGTCCCATAAGCTTTCCACTTATTATATGATACAGGCACATATAGACCAATTACTAGTGATACCACAGATGCATTTCTCAAATAATTAAAATCTTTGATAAGTGGGGCACATCAGTCTACTATCCTAAAAGACAGACAAACTTGCTGAATTTACATGCACAATTTTCCTATATCATTTGCTCAAAATACACAAGTCACTTCTAAATCCCCTAATTATTTCAGGGAATGGTTCTCTCAACTCTAATATTTCTGAATATGTTGATTTTTATCTCCAACCTACTGTATAGTGGTCAAACAAAAATCATATTTACATGACTCATATTTACGTGCAGTTACTACACGTATGACAATCTGGAAGGAGGAATTCCTTTGGAAGGAGCTACATGAGATTTGTACTTGTGCTTTTGTTTCAAGAATTGGTTTGTGAGTATAATATTTGTCTCATATCTGCTGATGGTATTAAAGTTACTACACAATATACTACTTTCTGGCTTCTCTCCTGTCTTAAGCAACACTGCTTTTTGAATATATTTGGATGATGCACAGTGATCATATACAGGATTCATGCTTTTGAATGCTTTTTGGATGAAATTGCTTTGGTAAGTGTAAGCACATTAGGGGAGTGTGTTGCACCAATTCGAATTTTTTCTTTTAGAGCAATTTGGTGTTTATTTTGTTCTCCTATCTTTTCATCATGTGCTATTGTGAAATGAAATATTGCACGATATCCATCTCCTATCGTGTGTTGTGTATATACTGTATATACTCTGTATCTACAGTATTACACTGGCTTTGCACTTCTACATTTTTCAGATTAATCTGTAATATTTCTATTTTGATGTTTGTTACTGGTTAGATGGATTTGTTTTCTTTTATAACAAGGTGTCTAGGTTTGTATACACGTAGCAGGTGTTTATACTTCAAAATGAGAACCCAAAACTTCTGTAAATAAGTCAGAGCCTTAGAAAAAAACAAAAAATGGAAATGGAATCAAAACCAAACCACTGGGGACCACTCTACACCTCTAACAGTATCTAATGTTCACAAATACAAACAAGTGTACTTTTATGACCTCTTTGAGCTTCCTGTCTGATTATTAAATGTACACTAAGGTGAGATTGTACCAAGCATTTATAGAAAAGGAAAATAACATTTTCTAACAGCTGTTTTTCTGAAATATTTTATTCATAATAACATTGTGTTCTCCTTCACAAAGACTGACTGACATTGAGCAATTACTTGGTGTGTATAATGGACAAACATTCCTTAGTGCTTGCCTAACAAGGAAACATATAATGTACGTATACCAATGCTATAAGTATTTACAATTTGTACATTTAACTATACTCAAAGAGGAACTATGAGCAATATTTTGCCATTCTTGAATATTTAGCCTTTATTTAAGATATTTTTATATTTGTTTTTATTTTGTTTGATTTCTTGATCTGACATTAAGATTTATTAATATTCTACTGTTACAACTGTTGCAACCTGTTCTGTGTATCTTAGGTTAACAAGCACATTCTGTGCTATGTGCCTGTTAAAAAAAACAATGTTCTTTTATCCTGAGGAGTTAATTGTAAGAAATAGAGCAAGTATTCTAGTGAGCGTGCTTAGGCCACTGGACTAGTGAGTAGCCTGGCAAATCAGGAAAAAATAGTGGCAAATTTAAAAAATGAATTACAATGTTTTAGAAGCATGTTTATTTTGAAAAAAAATAATAAAATATCAAAAATGGCTTGAATGCTATTGTCCTTTAAATAATATAGAAAACTATTAGCATCCAGGCACCGCAATGAAGAGAATGGGATTCACTTAACAACAAATACATACAGCGAGAAACAGACAGGTGGTTCACCATTACCGAACTCTTTGCTTTTTCCAGTGTTAAATTACTGTTAAAAATAAAAACATTGTGTATGGAAAATAAAATAAAACCAGTATCTGTTGAATAAAAACGTTTATGCATTAATATACCCTAATATAGAGTGATGTCATTTCTTTGTCAAATAGGTTAATATACAAAGTATAAGAATAAACAGAAGATCCTGTAAATCATTTAAAAATAATGTAATTACCATTTTCCTTTAATATAATTTGCTTTCCATATGTGCATGAACCCATCTGAGTTAAAAATGCATATTTACTATTTAAATGTTTCTTTTACCCCTTCCCCCACTTCTGTCTTTAATTTTCTAACATTCTGATTCCAAGTGACACTCCACTAGAAAGTTTGCCTCTGGGGGTCTTTTTTTTTCTTGGCAGGGCAAGGAACCTGGAGCTGGTGTTACACTCTGCATTTTGCTGTATAGATTTTTTCAATGTGGATCTCCTGAACTCCAGCCCCAACAAGACATACTCCTCCCCTTTGACTTTGTACTTTGAGTGGATGTGGGAAAATAGGTTTTGTGACACAAGCTGAAAAGTGCTTCTGATTTACTTACATTATAAGTGGACCTCACAAAACATGCAGCAAAAGCAGTCTATCACTTTTTAATTTACTGCTGGATTAAATGTGGGCCATTTATAGAATACTACAATTCAATCTTATATTGGTGAACTGTCAAATCTTAATATCAGAGACAGCAGAAAGGGCAGGTAAAACTACTAATCTCTGAAACAAATACAGGCTATTGACCATGTTCTGCTTGGTTGAAAGTATGCACTTTTCTTTTGTGGAGATGGCCGTGAAGGCCTTACAGCATCACTTGGATAGTATTTGTAAAAAGCAAGGAATTGTAAAACAGTTCATTCTCTGATTCTACGCCTGGAGCTGGAGGTAAGGAGGTGATTCCCAGAAGGGAACTTGCCTCTGAGAACTTCCTTGGATGTAGGAAAAATTTCTACATATAAAAATCTTCAAGGGTGTAGAGGTTGTTACTGTCAAATGAATGCTTTTACATTTCCTCTTCAGCAGTTCAATTTAGAATCTTAGAAGAAACATTCCAGTCTCAGTCTATAGTTTTTTTTGTTTTATCACTGTTGATAAATGATTTTTGTAATATATATGATTTTATTATTTTCATATGTTTTAAAATTATAAAAAATTTTCTTCCAGGAACCTCTCCTCTGTCATCTTCTTCCTCTTCAGCTCATTGGTTTAGAACTTGTACCAGTGGCCCAATCTCAAAGCTTGAGAATTTCTTAAAAATCAAAAAGAAGCAGAAACTTGGAGCTAGCATTAATTAGCACTAATGACAGATTCTCATTGGAAATTAAAAATTCTGATAGATTTCAATGCAGTTAAGATTCCAAAATGAACAGCCAAAGAGGAAGTAGAAGAACGAGAGTGAGAGAGAGTAGAGGCTTCTGTAACTAACTGGCAGATGTGCTGGTAAATTAATTGGAGTCAGACCAAATTGTACCTATTCTATGTGTGTGTGATTTTGTAGGGAAAATAACTTGTAAAATCGAGAGAGGCAGGGATTAACTGAAATGATTAATCTCTGTAAAATGCGGAATATTCTGTCAGTGCTATGTAATACCTTCAATAGATAAATGATCAAGGGCCTAATGGTGAACTTTGTGCTGACAATAGTGCTATAGCCAATAATGTTATAATGTGCTGTTTCTATTTACAGGGTGAATGAAGCATTTAGCCTTGCTTTCCTTTTAGTAACGAGCCCATTGATTTAATCCATATGGATTTCTATTGGTGTTTCTGTGCACATTATCTTTTAACCCATTTCAAGTGCAGCAGAAATGATTTGTCCTACATACACCCACATGAAACAGTTGTCAGCTTTACAAAACATACATACCTTTTATGAAAATGCCCTTGAAATGTCTATTTCCATGTATCTTCGACCTTATCTACAAGATCATGTTCTGGTTAATCAATGAGTTCCTTAATGTAGTATCTATTCCCATTACAGAAGATTTAATCCTTCCCTGAGTTAATAACCTATCACATCAATGTCATCAATGCTCATTTTCTTTCTATTTTGTATTTTTCTGCTTCCGTTAAAGTAGCTGCTGGGGAAAAAAAAAACAATAACAAAAATATGTTTTACCGATATTGCTGTTTTCATCAGCAAAACTGTTTTTGAAAAATCCAGCACTAATGGATAAGTATTTCCCCCACCCCCAAAACATATTAGAACGTTTCTTAAACTACCGTAGTTTGAAGCGAAGCAGGGAAAATTCATTTAAAAACACGCATTATGCTATATTAAAACCCATTTTCTAAAAAGAGAAATACTTTTCCCTGCTTGGTCGATATTGGCAATATCAAAATTTACTAAGCCCTTTCAGTCTTTTTTTAATTTATACAAGTATTCGCTGGTTGAGGATAGAGAAAACCCATTATTGCCTATGGGGACGGAGCACTAAAACTAAGTTCCTGGTGGAAAAATCATCGATATCTATATTAAAGGGCTCCACTGAAAGTAATTGAAATTTTAGCAGTATTAACATATTAATGTTCATCAATGTCAATAATTTTTTTTTGAATTTACATAAATTAAGGAAAAACAAAAATGGTGAAAAATGGGTAAAAAAAGTGAATGATCTCAGTAATTGTTTTTATTCATACTATTGTTCACTGTTATAGCCGCTGATGGCGTTTGTCATCGTCTCTTTATTATTTTTTTTTATTTATTACTATTTATTAATTATTACTCATTACTGATATTGTTATCCTACCTATGACGCACTTGTAATTTCGCTGATGTGAATGCTCTTGTACTGTTCCAGCGACAAATAAAACTAATCTAATCTAAATCTAATCGAAAATATCCCCTAAATGTTTTTGTTACATTCCAATTTCCCATTCTACAGCAGAGCTTGTTCTGTTAGATACTTTCTCTGCTTCATGACATACTGTAAGCCACTAATTAAACTAATTTTCATATAGAATCCTGCTATAGTAAAAAGTAGTAAGACTTTTAAGAATGAAAGTAAATTTTGAATTTTAGCCTACTTTAATGAACAGTGTTTAAAGCATTTTGTGACATCTTTAAGCAGGTCCTAATCCTCTGTTTTACACCCTGCCCCCTCAGCCATGTTTTTCCTATAGCTTGCCATAATGTATCATGTGGCAGGGCCCTTCTGTATCCATTTGTATAGTGCTGATATATTGTGCAGGTATTTACAGAGATTAATCATTTACTTCACTTCCTGCCCTTTGGAACTTACAATCTAGTTTCCCTATTTGCACACACACATACATAGACAGACACAGATGTATGTTTTTGGATTGTGGGAGGAAACCCACGCAGGTGTGGGAAGAACATAAAAATTCCATGCAGATGAAGTCCAGGGTAGAATTGAACCCAGAACTCAGCACTACAATTTGGTTTCTAGGCAGGGGTGGTCCTGGCCCTATTGACACCCTGGGCCTCCCCCCCTATGTGCTCCCCTGCACTGTGACACCTCCCACCCTGTGACACCCCCCTGCCCTGCGCTGCCCCCCTTGCCCTGCAACCCCCACTCCCTTGCCCTGCGCCCCCATTCACCTTCAACAGTGTTCCAGTGACGCACCTCCTCTGATGAGGTAAGTTGAATGCGACGGCGATCCTTAGATGTTTCGGGTCTTTCCAGCAGCTGCCGAATATAGCCAACAAGACCCAAAGCAGCCAAGGAGCGCCATCTCATTCAACTTACCTCATTAGAGGAGGTGCATCGCTGGAACGCTGTTGGAGGTGAGTGGGGGACACGGGGCAAGGGGGAGGCGGTGCGGAGCAGGGGGGCGTGGGGGGAGGTCAAGTTTGGTGATGTGGGCAACAGCGCCCCTCAAATAGATTATGCCCTGGGCCATTGCCCACATCGCCCATTGGTAGAATTGGCCCTGTTTCTAGGTCTATATGTCTATACATAACTCCATAGATATAATTAATTAATTTTGTATGGTTAGTGCTTAAAGGACAAGTAATTTGAGAAAAAGGAAAATAAAATTTGGACTAGAATTGCAGTTATCCATGTGCAGAGCATGTAAAATTGTATCTTTTAAATTATAATCTTAATTTTATTGTTTTGTGCTTGTTTTGTCTTTGATAATTGCAGTCATTTTTATCTGTTGACTAAACACACTTGCACACACACTCCTATTAACTTCAATAGGACCTTAGCTAACTGGCCCAGAAAGCTAAACGTAAAATGAGTCTGAACCATTTCTAACAGAAGTGATCATTTTTCTACATATGGATTTTTCTCCGTATGGATCCTAAGAGACAGATTTTAGTTTATGGAATTAAATAATAGAAAATAAAGTTTAGTTTATGGAAATAAAACATAGCCAGTTTGTATTGCAGTTTGCCATTGGATTGTGGGTAATAAAGGCTGATGGTTCCAGCGTTACAATATTCTTTTTCTTTCTATTTTTATTTATTTATTTTTTTTTTTTTCTCATTGATGGATTTTACTTATTTATTTACACAGAAAATCATCGGTAAAATGTGGCTTTTTTGGCCTAAAAGAGTAACTTTTGGCAGTTCTCCAATGACAGGTTGAAGCATATTCAATGGCTAAATCCCTCAGCCCTGTAAATGGGTACAGTGGTCCTTGTCAGTTATTTACCTGCACAATCATCAAACCTAATATTTATCCTATTTAGCTCTGCTCACCCTCCCTCCCTCCATGGCAAACTCCTATCTACTGAGCAGCAACAACATAATCCCACAGTCAAGGATCAATTCCACAGCTGAAGTATTTCATCCCACCGGTGTGAGATAATGATTTAGTGGAGCAGCTACATAGGCTCCCGTATTCATTATTCTCTAAGAAAGAAGTTGTTAGTATTTCAGGTAATCTCTTGGTGACTAGATCTCATTTCTCCTTGGCCCAGGTTTTACAAGTTTTTTGAATGTTTATATGAATACACATTTCCGTCAACAAAATCAAAATTCTTTCTAAAAGAATTAGTGAAACCAAACTTTACATCTAGTATAATAATTTCTCTTTTTTATATTTTTTTCTTCATTTTTAGTCTCAGCGAGTTCACTGCGTTTTAGGACTCTTTGGCAAAAAAAAGTCAATCTTGTACCAAAAAAATGATCTTCCTGAAGAAAAATTGACTTTTCTGATTATAAATATTAATCTAATGAAAAACAAGCAATAAACAATGGAAAAATAATGACAAAGAAGGAGTTAGAACTAAGGCTGGACTTACAAAGAACTTATATTGCACTTTCAAAAATGGCATTGAAAAAGTATCCTACTAATAAGTTTACAAAATAAAATTATCTAAAGATTTATTTATATGGTGAATGAGTGCAGAACTCATTCAGAAGAGTTCGGCAACGTCATTTTTATATCATCATAAAAAGTTTTCACATTCTATAAAATCTACTTTAACAGTAGTAACATTTTCAGTAATATATTTTATTCTAATAAACACGTTACAAGCTTATTGTATAACAAAATGAGTGTAGATGGTTTATTTTATAACAGTAAATAGACTTTTCAGGTATTAAAAGTAAGTATGAAATATGAGACATGTTAATAGAATTTAATATGTCTGGAGTAGCAGGTCAAATGATATAAGATCTGACACTGTATGTGGGTCACGAGTAGGGTAACACTGTTTATATGTAAAAAGAGAATGCTGGACGACTGAAGGGGGAATTCACCATTGTCCGAAGTAGTGCGAACAGTTCGGGCGACTGCGCCAGTCGCATTGCCGAGGTTCGCCTGACCTCGCGACCATTCGAGTCAGTTCGCTAAAATGCTCGCCAGCTCACTTCTCTCAACAGGCGGACATCGGCGAAGGCTTGAATGCCGTATCAGTCTAATGTCTTCTAAGAGTCCGGCAGTATCTGCCTGTTCGGCAGAAGCTATCTGGCGGCCATCATTTTGATAAAGTGACTCGAATGGTCACGAGGTCAGGCAAAGCGATTGGAATGGTCGCGAGGTT
>WMED01007865.1:0-17338 GCA_019650415.1 Pipa parva | reverse complement strand
CAAAATCTTTGGTAAAACACCTACAGCGCAAAATGCTTAAAAACAGCTTGGCAATATGGGTGCACGGGGAAAAAAATCAACTGGCAGTTAAAGAGTTAAAGAAACAGTTTAGGCACCAACAGTTTTTTGTCTATGTGTCATTGTTAGATGTTTTTTCCAGTGTTATTTACTCATTTAAATTGAACTAAATTCAACTCACACAGTTTCTTTACTAAAGTTTCTTCTCTCTGTCCTGACTTCCTCTTCAGCAATTGAGTTTGGAATCTTTAGTCAGAAATTTGACTGAAATGATGAAGAACTCTGAATGCCCAATCAGAATACTGCACAGGTTTACAACCTCACAGATCAGCTGCACACCTGAATCTTTCTGATTATACTGATCAGCAAAAAGGGAAGCAGAAGAGAGGGAAGGTAGTTATGTAAGAAAGTGGCTGTAATATTGCAAATATAATTTAACACTGGCATTTATATGGGCAAATAACTGTTTCAGACTAGACTAAACCTTTAGAGTACTGCAGCTCTGTCCTTCCTGGTGGACAAGAGCAACCAGCACAGATTCAACAGATGGCTACTGATGCTGTTGCAGAGAATTTGGAAGCTCAGGAGTGTAGTGACCCAAAGTGAGAATTCCATAGTAGAATTCTCACACGAATATGCCCCATAAAGTTCCTTATTAAAGGGACAATTACTGAGTCCACCCCAGAAAACGTAAAAACTAGTAATGTATGATGGTCTGTACAAAAAATACAGTACTTTCCACAATCCCTGCAAAGGATCCTGGGAATTTTTGTAGCAGTCGGTGGCTTCTATCTTGTCTTGTGTAACTGAGCATATCTAAATTACCACTAAACATAGACAAAAACTACACATCGTTTTACACGTGTTAAAGTCATTGTAAATAAGATTCCGATGCCTTTTGCCACTCGCAATATGGCATCTACCCGAGAGTCGAACACATTGCCCACGACAACCAAAACATGGTCACCACGTCACGTAGCATTGGTCTGCCACTCTCAATGTGGCCGTCAGATGTCGCAGTGTCGCTCTAGTAGTGACGTAGTGACGGTGACCGGCAGCGGGAACATGGCAGAGGGAGAACGAGCAGCAGAGGCCGGAGGAGAAACAGCGAACTGTAGAGAAAAAACCGCCGAAGAGCTAAAAGAACAAGCGAACGAATACTTCCGAGGTAATGACGTAACTATAGTTGAGTGTGAGTGATTAGTGTACGTTCCAGTACCTCGTGCTGCTCCTCTGCTTCCCCATGTCTAGTCTGTATGGAGTGCTTCAGAGAGGGTAACCTAGACGTGCGGTTCATCCGCCTCTCCTCGCTGCTGCTGGTTTGATCCCTGTTTGTGCGTGTATCTTTTATTTGAATAGCAAATGATACACGTTGGATTATTTTGTATTTACAATTTAATCAGGCAATAAATGGGGATGGATTAGCAGGTTATGTTAATCTGTAAAAGTTGGTTATAGATGACGATCTTCAGTAACATAAGTCACCAGATGGGCATTCATCTGGTATTGGCATTCATGGCAGCTGTCAGGAAGGAAGGATTCAGCACTGAACACACCTAAAGATTGTGAGAGAAAGCAATCAAAAAGGTGTATAATAATTGCTGGGTTTTGGGTGCTTAGGATGATTTCATTAAAAAAAAACTTGGCTCACTACATATGTGCTTTTTATGGGGATAGTCAACGTAATCTGTGTGGATACAGGTGGCAAGATAGGGTAATCTAGTCAATGATAGTGGCCTCACCTCCTGCAAAGGCAACAGTGGCTATAAGCCTTTTCAGACATGAAAGCTAAAGATGGTTGTTTAAGACACATTAGTAAGCAGGGAAGCAATAACTATGCATTTTGATGGCAACAGTAAAACTGACATCACAGTTCAGAGTAAACTAAGACCACAGCACACAGAGTTGAATTAGAGGCTAAGATAAACATGATGTGACTTTTTTTATGCACTGTTTCCCAAAAAAAATATTAGATTGTAGACTTATTTCTTGCAATAAACCACACATTAAAAAGCCACATTGAGTTTTGTTGTGGTTGCTTATTCATCTCAGTGGGCTGTGGTTTGATTTAGTTTTCTGTACGTTCTGGTGCCAGTTTTGCTGATGGCATCAAAACACTTTGGAGGTTATTGATTAAAGTGAGAACTTGACTGTTGAATTCTCAAACAGCGGATTCCCATAGCAAATCTGCAACAATTTTAAAGTCGCAACCGCAACAATATTCCAAAATGAAGTCATGACTGCAACAGTAGCAGTCTGTTGTGATTGTCTTTAGCTGGCAAATTCACACCTTTACGCAACAATTCAGACTTTGGTGTGCATTGGCCTAAAGGAGAACTGAAGCCTAGCTCTTGATATGGCTATTTTAGTTTAGCTTCCATAGTAATATTGCCCTTTAGTTTCCTGCTGAATTTCTAAGTTTAAAGGAGAAATAAAGGGTTTGTTAGTGTAGGGGTATTTTTTTTTGGAGGGATAAATATACAAACCAATGCCTCTGTTTTCTGCAGTGTTTACTCCTGCTTCCTGTTCCAGCTGTTTTCTTCAGGTCAAGCAATTCCCTTGATTTGAGCAAGCGCTGAAGCAGCATTAGGTCAAAATAATGCTTCTGTGCTTGATCACATCAGCAATGAAGAAGACAAGGTGGACGTGAAGGGCATTGTAATTCTTGTACTGAAGACAAAGAGATTGTAACATGAAGCAATGCCACAGAAAAGATTGGCATTGGTACATATAGTTACCCTCCTCCCGATGAATCACCCAAAACTAAGCCCTTTAGTTCTCCTTTAACATGTGTGTTCAGACAGTGCTAGAAGGGCTCTAGAAATGTCAAAATGTAACATTATTGAAGTTTTTGTACATTAAACCAGGGTTTTTCAGTGTATTCTTTTACTGAAAATCAGAACAGGACCTGACCAAGACCAGTGACATTAGAGGACTGGTATATGAATTGGCTGTACCATTCATAATAGATTGAAGTATAGCTACTGTGTTTAGTGGTAGATCAGAAAGAAGGACAATGTAGTCATCTAGGCTGGGACATGTTAAGAGAACATGTATCTTTTCTTTTTCATGTTTTATGTTAATTAAACCACCCGCCTAATTTAACTGTTGCAATTTTGGCTATAGTATGTAATTAAAGAATTCTGGGGAAACATACGTGGTACAATTGTTTTAACTAATCACTGCAAAATTGGTTTAGTTTCTTAAAACACTATCTCCACCTTATGCCTTAAAATTAAATGTGGCACAACTGAGGTGAACATTGACCAAAACACTTCGCAAATTAGACCTTGTACCTAACTAGCAGATCTTTGTTTATTTACTGGGTAGATGTATGACTATTTGTGACAATAACATCACAAATGTTGCTTTACTTACTATAGTACTAGGATTGCATAAAAAGTAAAATGGGTGAATTAAAGAGCACATGTATAGAAACCATATTGGGAGAAAGGCCAAATTGTTGCATAAAGGCAATTCTTATTTATTGCCAATTCATCATATTCTGTTATTCAGCAAACTAGAAGATGTGGCGAATTCAAGACCAATTAGACAGATTACAATAGTTGCAGTCTTACCGAACACTTTGCACCACTTTATGCATGCATAGGTAAATCACCAATTCATCGAGCATTAGAGTCTGTCACAGTAGTGAATTCAACAAGGTGTACTGTGTTGCATTTGAAAGTATTTCTTCACCAGATTGAAGTGACGAATTAGGGGGCTGATGGAAACATTCCCACTGTTTGACTGACTACACTACACTATGCAAGGGACTGCTACTGATGCAGTCGAGTCTTCGGTATGGGAATACTCTGTTTAGTGAATAAGGAATAGTGAATAGGAGTGTAGCAACACAAAATGATAACAATTCACTTTGACAATCAAATTCTCATTGATGAATAAGATTATCATTTATTTATTTGTTTCATTGGATGCATTTTGATATCACTTCCTAGTAAACATAAAAAACTAGTAAAATCATATCAGTTGCAAGATACAATATGCATTTTTTTCAATTGTTTTTCTTTTGGGGAAACTTGGCTAAAACATTATTTCTATTTGACATTTATACATATAGAAAGCCAATAGTATTTGTATCTTGTTTAAACAGCACTTCTCCCACAGCCATTCTGTGTTAAGACTGTTCCTGTACAGTGCAATAAGCCATGCCCCCTGAGTGACATCACTCACTATACAGAGAGCCATTCTTGTGGGGGAAAATCCCTACCCCTCTCCTTAGCTAAAAAGCCTGTTCTTAACCATGAGCATGCATAGATAAGAGCTGTCCAACCACCTGTGCAGTAGGCTGGGGGGAGAGAAGTCAGGAAAGGGGCATGGCTAAATGCTTGCTCTTCCAATACAAGGAAGTGCTTCAGAGGAAGAGAGCAGCTACAGGGGGATATTGTGCTCTGCTGAATTAATTGATGAGTCAGGAGTTTCTTAATTGTTATATAGCTTGTCAATAGGTAAATAGAGCTTTCTTTATTGCCAGGGTTTACTTAACCTTTAATATTTTTCAACCATGTAAGTCTAGGTATCTGTATTCATAAATAAACAGAAGTTTTATAAGGACAGTGACAACAGAAAATGCCCCAAATACCATTACAGTTACTATATATAAAATATATTCTTACAAAAATTCTGAATAGTGTCCATCAAGTACAATAACTTGGACTCTTTGGGGCACTTACTGAATATGTATTATCAATTGTTTCATAGGAAACAATAAGACTGGATGGTGTCGAGCACTATGTAGGAATAACTGCCATGACAATACAAATGTGTGTTTTCTTTTGCATGTTTTACTTGGTCTTTAAGAGAGTGAATTTTTTTTTTTATGATAACTTCTCAGTATTTCTCTTTTGTATGTTTCTGTTCCTCAGTGAAGGATTATGACCGTGCTGTTCAGTATTACACACAAGCTATTGCTCTTAGTCCAGACACTGCTATCTACTATGGGAATCGGAGCCTGGCATATCTCCGAACTGAATGTTATGGATATGCTCTTGCTGATGCATCCCGTGCCATCCAACTGGATGCCAAATATATCAAGGGTTACTACAGAAGAGCAGCTAGCAACATGGCTCTGGGCAAGTTGAAAGCTGCCCTAAAAGACTATGAGACGGTACATCCGCTAATAATCTTTGGTCTTACTTATTTTCTTACTATGGAATCATCTTATTACCATTAATAAACTTATCTTTGTTTCTTTTTTTTTTTAACTCAGGTAGTAAAGGTTCGTCCCCATGACAAAGATGCTCAAATGAAATTTCAGGAGTGTAGTAAAATGGTTCGACAGAAAGCATTCGAAAGAGCGATTGCTTGTGAACAACACAACCGCTCAGTTGTGGATTCACTCGACATTGAAGGAATGAGTAAGAGGAATTGAGAGCATTAGGAGTAGAACAAAATGGTTTCAGTTGGGGTGAAATTATATAACTGAGGATTTTTTTCCCCTGCTCTACAAAATGAATATGTTTCATCAGTGTATAATAAGATAAAATTTGTCCATTGAGGCAACATAAAAAGATACTTTTATGTTCTGCTAAGCTTTTTCTGTCCATTAAAGGGTCAAAAAACCTGTTTGAGCTCAGATATCAATTTGAACTGCTTACATTAATTAGTTAATATTTACTGCTATATATTTTATATATATTTTGCTCATTTTAGACTAAACAGACTGGGGGAAAAGTCTGTTATTCCCCCTGGATCAGTTTGACACTAGCCTATTCTAATTACATTAAATGGACAGATAACTTCACCTACCTAAGTATAAAAATTGTCAAGGATCCTACTAAATTTGCCCAATTTAACCTAGGACTGCTGTCCAACCCGTCTGATCACTATATGGGGCAGTGTCAACCTGTTCAAAATGAATTTCATGCAATTCAAAATAATGTCCCCTACCATTAGTTCTCTGTCAGAGTAAACAGTTATATACAGTAGCTACTTCCAGTTAAGGAGCATATTTTCTCAGCAACTTACCTTGAATCCCCCTTTAAATTGAAGCACTTCTGCAAAACTGAAGTCCCCTGAAAAATTGTCTTTAGGCTATATTGTATTCTTTCTACCTCCTCTCCTGCTCCATTTCATCAGCTATATGTCAACTGCCATACTGATGAAGGAGGAGGAATGGGGAGAATGTACTGATAAACACTTAAGATTTTCTCTTGTTTGTTAGATACTGACTTGGTATAAATAGATCCATCCTCTTGTATGAAACGTTTGACTTAAGCTCCACATTAACTGGTACTTATATGTGGGATTGCTTTTTTATACAGCAATGTTGATCATTTATTATGTAATATCTTGCTAACTAGAGAGCATCATTTTTTAATTAAATCTGTGGATGGTAATTATAGTCTGTGGTCAGTTAATAGCACTATAACATCAAGAATTAGTTAAAAATACATGTTATTATACTAAATGTATTGTGCCAAAAGAATATAGGTGTAATATAAGCAACAAAGCTACATTAAAAGGCCATGTTGCTGATGACACAAACTACCTATTCACTTTTATACACATTCAAATGGCAAATTTTCCTTTTTCATAATATAAAATGTGTGTATATATATATATATATATGTGTCTGAGTAATTTCCATGCATGAAACTATTGGCTTTAATGTTCCTTTAAGCATCAGTGTTAGATCCCTGCCAAGCATTCCCTTCCCGTGTGTGTGTGTATATATATATATATATATTTATGTATTTATTTTTACATGCTTGATACTTTAAAATAGGTACCCAGTGCGTTCCGTGCCTTTCCTCCCACACTTCAGCCATATAAAATGTATACACATGTGGCCAGATATTTGCTCAGGACACTCACTTTTCTATTGTCTTGCATATTTGCAATTTGCAGTGATGCTGTTGTCTTCATTTGCACTTTCTTATTGCCACAGCTATTGAAGATGAGTACACTGGTCCGCAGTTAAAGGATGGAAAGGTAACCCTGGATTTTATGGTGGAATTAATGCAGTTTTATAAAGATCAGAAGAAGCTTCATCGGAAGTGTGTATATCAGGTATACAAGTTGTTCCCTTTTTTAATTACACTTTTTAAAATTCCCTGCTTATATACATTAGAAGTCACAAAGAGTTCTGCAACATAATAAAACCGTTAGGATGGAGACTATCTCTGTAATAATAGGTGGAAATTACTTTTACATTAAGCATTGTGCTTATCACTGGATTTTTTTTATATCTCCTCTAAGATGCTAGTTCAAGTGAAAGAGATATTATCTCAGCTGCCTAGTCTGGTGGAGGTGTCTTTGGAAAAGGTTTGTTATATCATTCACATTCTCCATTTCTCTCATTTTTTGGTTTCTAATAATTTTTTTGTATATTCTTACACTACTGCCTTTTATTTTTTTATTATTATTATTTTTTTTTCCGTAATGTTCTTCTTTCTTTATGCTTTAATGGGCACAGTCTCAGCAGGTAACAGTATGTGGCGACACACATGGTCAGTTTTACGACTTGATGAACATATTCCATCTAAACGGCCTCCCATCTGAGAGTAATCCATATGTATCCTTTTATGAACAGTGACACTGTTAATGCTAATTGTGGTATTTCTGGCATGTCTGTTTCACGCTACATTAGACTTAATGCTTGTTTTTACCCTTGGGCTAAGACTTGTTACATGTTGTCCCAACACCTTTATAGCTTCAACCATGACAATGCTGTCATCGTCTTCCAGGTAGAGGGGTTGTTTATCTCCTTTTAGCTTTTTAAGTGTGCAAGAGTTCTGAAGCATTCTGTCAACCACAAAATTCTTTAGTCTATAGGCCTCTTGTTGATTGGCCTTGATCTTTAAATGTATTGCCACAGCAGGAAAAAATACCAGCAGGATTTTGGTGTAGCTGTCTTATTCATGTATCAGTCAAAGCCTGAAATATTCAATCCATTATTTCTTTTCAGCTATTTGCATCTAATACCCTATTTAATTTCCCCTTTTCAAACTACTTTACACCCTCCTGGTTATTGTATCCTCAAAGCCAACTCCATTACCCTGAATGTTCATGGTCCAACTCCATTATATTGCTCCTTGCTCTTGATGCCACTTGGATAATGGGTTCTTCTAATCACTGTCCTCGCCCTCTCCTCCTCCTCTTGTCATTTCAACTTTGTTTACCTTTTGTTACCCGTTGGCTATTAGATTCACTGCTTACTGATGTAACACTCTTACACATTTCTATGCTGATTGGTCAGCTCCATTACATACTACATGTTGAAGTAAGGATTTGAAAGCATTAATTGTGTACAGTCTGCTGCACTACAATACCACTTATTGGACTGTTTCACAGTGAAGCAGACTTACCCCTGGGAATCCTGGTATATTGGGTGCTGATTTAGCTCAGCTCAGTTAATGCAGACTGGAATACAACTGCAGGGATCACTTGTCTCCATAATTGGCAGTATGTGCAGAACACTGCAGTGCTCAGAATAACTTCACTATAAGCTGTAATTGCATTTTTAAGTTGGGACAGCAGTATCTATTTAATGTGCATATAATAGTACAGAATAGGGTAAAAATGTAAGCAAATTATTTTTGACTGATTTCTTGCACAGATAGATGAAAACTGATTTAAAAGAAAATAAGACTAAAAGATAAAATCATCTTACAAACATGAGTTCATCTGTGGAGAGAAAAATGTCAAAAAAGTAATTATTTATTTTCAGAATCACCCCTAGTCTAACAATCTAGCGAGCATTTTACTTCTTTAAGTACCAAAACTATATATACAGACATGGAAATCTGTATTTAAAAGGGTATGCATTGCCTTCATTGGTAAATACATATATAGTATGTATAATTCTATTTATAAAGCACCACAAATGTATTCAGCACTGTACAATTCAGCGACACACATTCCTTCTGATTAGCGTTAAAGATTTTCTAAGAGGTGCTTCTTTTAAATGCTATTGAAATAGGGATTACCAAAATAATAAAAAACATAGTTAAGGGACATACCAGTTATTGAAATGTAGAATGGATTCTTTCATTTTAACAAGTAAAATTGACCCATCACAAATCTTCATGTTTATTTTGAGTTTGGCGCATCATTTACTCCCTTTTACTTATGTCCTATGCACCAATTCTGGCGGTTTTTGGTTGCAGCCAAGAGGAAAACAGCTGCTGATAATAAACAATCAAGAATTTTGTGTTGTGGCCTTTGGTAAGGAGTTGATCTAAGGTTGATATTCAAAGGCCAAGGCAAGAGAATATGTCAAAGCAGTACCTTATAATACCAATACAGTATTGCAGAGGGTTGTCTTTTATTTATTTTTGTTTTCCAAACATACTGCCAAGTTTCCAGGATTTTGTATGTATGTTGCATAGACGCAACACTTTTGGATAAATTGTGTTTTGCTTAAAAAAATCGATATACTTTTTTTTTGTATATTAAACAAAGATTATACACCTGAATCAGTACATAGATACCCTTATTATAAATGCAAACAAATATTATATTGAGTACCATCTTATATGATGACTTGACCTAATAAAAGCAGTATGACCTAATATGATCGATTGAGAATAGTAGAATAATAGTGGCTCGGGGGCCCAGCTGAAGTCTTGTTTTGGCCAGGAGTAGTGTTACTATTGAATATACTTACTTTTTTGCTACTTATGCTAAGTAACTGCTGTCACCGTAAGCATGAAATAACTAATTACAAGTACAATTCTCTAATATGTCATTCCTTTTTTGGGGGAGAGCTGAATTTTTTATGTAGTTTTTGTTATTTTATATGTTTATTGAGAAATTGACAATATTTTTGACTGAATCACTGAGCCTCTAGGGGAGAATGAATACTTAAAATTCGGTTTTTTGAGGACTGAGATATTTCCCTAATGTTGTTTTGTTGATTAGTCCTCATTGCCTAATGTACATCTGCTTAATTTTCTGTGTGTTCCCAACATAGAAATGCACTGTAACATTTCTCTAAGAAAAGGACGTTTCATAGCCCTGAAGTTCAGGGCCTGAACTATATTGTCTTTTTGGTAGAATTTATATATGGTAGTTAACAGAAATCGAGATCCATAATATGTTTTGAACATTGCATGATAAAACACAAAGTCTTAAAGCAACATGTAATAATGATTGTCCATCTGTTTTCCTAGAAGAAATTTAACATAAATACACAAATTGGGCGAAATTTATTAAACTCAGAAAGACTGCTCTTGGTCTTTCCGAGTTTACCCAGTGAAATCTTGAATTGTTCTAGCAAGATTTCAAAATAGAGTTTTTCCATCTCGATTTTTTGATGGAGAGGTAGCCATACTTTACATTAGTTGCATGGCTACCTTTCCTTTTCAAAATCGAGATAAAAAATTTTAAAAAATTTCATGAGAACAATGTGAGATTTCACTCGGTAAACTCGGAAAGACTGAGGGGGTAATTCACGATACTCCAAAGTGAGGTGCGGAGTGTTCGCCTCACTTCGGACTGACTGAGATGCGCTCGCTGATGTGCTGCACGCAGACATCAGCAAGCACATGAAAGGGAATACAGTCTTGGCGAGGCAACTCACTGTAAGCTGACAAATTGTTCCTGTATTTTCCACATTGAAAGCATATACAATATTTGGGAAATAAGCAAAGTTAGAGAAGTGGCAAAATTGTTGTGGATTTACTCTACACGACAGTTTGGCCTTTCAGGCTAGGTTCATAACACGCTAGTGTGAAAAAAAAATACGGCTGTATGATTCCCTATAGTACTTGCCTTGTTCCGGACACAATGACATGTATACGCCGTGTCCGGAATGATGGTTGTTGCATTTTTAGCAGCATATACATATTTAGCATATTTTGTTGTGCACAAAATGCGGCCAGATAGGAAGAGCCAAGAACGTTGATGAAATGTTGACGTTGCGGATAAGTACAAAAGAAAAATACGCCAGAGCATTTTTTTTTTTTTTTACATTAGAGTATTATGTGTTAAGCATAATACGCTAGTGTGAACCTAGCCTTAGGAATTTGCCCCTTGGTAAGTTGTCAGATTCACCTATATCCCTGTACAGTGTTGGTAAATTTAACAAAGGAAAATTTCAACTCTGTTTTCCAAATCTTGATTGCTGATCTTCCATCTACTGGCCACAAGATGGAGCTGCATGTGGAAGGACTGGTCTTTTTTTCATACCATATGATACCAATAACCAGCCCATACCACCTGGTTGCACTGAGTTTTCCTAATCTACTGCAGATATTTAATGGTGACTTTGTGGATCGCGGTTCATTCTCAGTAGAAGTTATAGTGACCCTCTGCGGCTTCAAACTCCTCTACCCAAGCCACTTCCATCTACTCAGAGGTGAGCCATAAACCCTTAATTACAGCATATTGATCTTATTCATTATACCCTTACTGCTTCTGTTATATAGCGCTATATAAATGAATAAATGTGTACATATAGTCTGCACTGTCTTAAAAATTTCTTTCTCCTTATCTTTGAGCCTATCACAGATCAAGTTTGAAGCCTAGGACATGAATTACTTCATATTAACGAACAAAATGCTTGAACTTGTTTCCAGTATGCATTTATCACTGGGAGCCACTCAGAAATATGGCTACGGACATTTACAGTAGTAAATAAAATAAAGAATTAGAAGATGTTTCCTTTTGCTGCTTCATGGTAGACAAATTGGAAACAGTGCCTCTTTATCATGTGCAAAACAATCTCATGGTACCTATTTCAAAATAATAAAACCTGCAGGCATTTATACATCTAAGAATGATAGACTCCAAGCAATCTAGTCTGCATTATGGTGAAAATAATAGAATATACTAACTAGTACATAACAACTGAAGCAACCTTATTGCCTATATTGCTGTACTGGATGGAATATAAATCTTAAAGGCTACAGAGTCTAATGTTTGGAAACAAAAACATATTTAAATCCCTATATGGGAAAGACCATAAATTAAATCAAAAACCCCAACTACAGAATTACTTTTTCATAGGTCAAAAATCCAGCTTCATTGTTAAGCCCCCCCATTTTTATAAAAAGGGTTATTTCACTTTATGGCTTGGTTTATATGGTTATGCTCATACTCCATGATTTTTCCAAATGATAGTGATTTAATAACCTCTTCTTCCTCACAGGTAACCATGAAACAGACACTATGAATCAAATGTATGGATTTGAAGGGGAAGTTAAGGCCAAATACTCAACTCAGATGTTCCAACTATTTAGTGAAGTTTTTCAGTGGCTGCCTTTGGCACTTTGTGTAAATGAGCGAGTACTGGTACGGTGCATATACAGAAATGTTATTGTGTAATATGTTTTCGTTATGTTGATGTGCATTGTGAACATTTCCCTTTAGAATGTTTATTCTGAGATTCATGTTCAAGTTTTTCTACTTATTCAGATTATGCATGGTGGTCTGTTCTCAGAGGATGGAGTCACTCTGGATCAGATTCGTAGCATTGAAAGGAATCGTCAGCCTCCAGACTCAGGTGTTATAATAATGTAACATTTTCTTCTATCTGTTTTCATTTCCTTTCATATTAAAGGGGCACTATAGTGCTGATATAACTGCAAACATACATATAAAACTCCTTTATACTAAGCCAATTGCTGGCATAAATAGTTAAAAAAAAACATTTAGGGAAGAAATAATACTTGCAGTTTGCTTTCCTTAATTAGTTTTCATGAGAGCTGACATTTTACTCCCCCGCTCCCCCTCCTCTTTTTGTTCTGCAAGTCAGGCAACACCACAACAAAAAGCTGCTTGACTGCTATTGGTTAAGCTGTGTGGTGACCTTTTGACTTCAAAAATTAAGCTTGTTTACAGGAGATTACAGAGGGAAAGATAACTTGTGCACATGTGCTAAGTAGTAAGTAGGATACCATTTCATGGAAAACTGGCCAGTACATGTCACACACACATTTCCTGGTGCAGGAGTTTATCAATGCTGCAAACTCAACCATTCTGTGTCACATGAAACAACTACTGTGGAGAAATGCTTCTCATTAATACTGCATATGTAAAGATGTAATTTGACTATAGTTCCCCTCTAATAGTAACTCCTGCTCCTTGACATTTTCACACTGAGCCTTCCCATCTATGCCACTGGTGCACTCTTTTTCACCTTTCTCCATATTTAATTCTGTTTTTCTGTCTCTCTGCAGGTCCTATGTGTGACCTGTTATGGTCTGATCCTCAGCCTCAGGTAAAGGGTCATTTTTTTCCCCCCAGTTTGTATTGAACTCTTTTAGTATTGCACAGTATGTGTTTCAATATCTTTTGTTCAGGCCCTTGTAAATGCAGTTTGTGGTGTCTGCTACTTTGATAGGATGGAAGATCTCCTAGTAAACGTGGTGTCAGCTGTCAGTTTGGTCCTGATGTCACAAAGAGGTTTTTAGAAGAGAATGGGTTAGATTATATTATTCGCAGTCACGAAGTGAAGCCAGAAGGATATGAAGTGTCTCATAATGGACTTTGTGTCACCGTATTCTCTGCACCCAACTACTGGTAAGTCAGTGTCTTGCACCACAGTTTCCCACCACTCTTCTGTACAAAGCTCTCACAAGCTTTCTGCTTATTTGCTTCAGTGACCAGATGGGGAATAAAGGTGCTTACATACATCTCAATGGCTCAGACCTGAAGCCGAAATTTCATCAATTTGAAGCAGTGGTGAGTTTTTTTTTCTTCTGTGTCTTCAGATCCCTATGGGGTTGTAGGGGAATTAACAATCACTTTTTTCCCTTAAACATTCTTGTGGGTCACATGCTATGCATTGAAGAGGTAATATTAAAGATTTGATGACTTTTTCATGACTTTCTTCTGTCTTACAGCCACACCCAAATGTGAAACCAATGCTGTATGCTAATTCTCTGCTTCAGATGGGAATGATGTGAGAAAAAGGGGTCTGCCGCTGCATCACTTACTGTTGCCTCTCCAAGGACTAGTGAAGGGGTTCTCAGTATTTACCCCTGCATATCTCTGGAGTTCAGAAAGGCAACAGAAAAATAAGAGAAATATTTTTAATACTGTAAATGAGGCAGTTAATGGGGGAAGTGTGCGCTGTGTGTGTTTTTTGGATGTGAGCAAGCATTGCTGTGTGTGTATATGTGTGTGAGAGAGTGCAGCACTGTATGTGTGTGAAGGAGGGGTTGTATCAGCTAGAAACGCACAATAATCATACCCTCCATTTCCTCTATAATCTGTGAGTACACTTTCCCTCCTGTAAATGTCCCATGTAAACATGGCCCTTTACGCTGTCTGTAATTAATAATGCTTCTAATAAAGATTTTGATCACATGATTTCCTGTCTTGTAACTTTGAGAAGATGTGCATGCTGAAGGATCTGAAATCACAGAATTTACAGTGTAGAAAAAAATGACTGGGCATCTGTACTTTTCTTTCTTCCTAGTTTTTAACGTTGAACTGTTACTATTTTTATCCATTTGAAGATTAAAAATTATATTGAAAAGACTTGGGAAGAATACAAATGTTATAGCAGAACAACATTTGGGTGCTAAGTCTGTTGTTTAGGAGCAGGGTCAGCAAATCAGAAAAGGAAGTTCAGTAGGGGAACTATAGTCAGATTAAATCTTTATATATGCAGTACTATACCTTGGTGAGAAGTGTTCCTCCCCAGTAGATGTGTAATACATTATCCTGCTTCAGATGGCACCGCACTGGAAAACTCCTGCACCAGGCAATGTGTATGTGACAAGTACGGGACAGTTTTCCATGAAAGGGTCCCCTCCCCTGGACATTTTTGCCCTACTTACTACTTAAGGACTGCACACAAGTTAGCTTTCCCAGAGTCCAAGTCTCTGTAATCTCCTGCATTCCAGGAATGTAAATAAAACTGATGAGGCCAAAAGGTCAGCACGCTGCTTAACCCATTGAAAGCCAGCCATTGTAGGAAGTACGGCGTTGCCTCTCCGTCAGTTGGCTGCCAGACACCGTACTTCCTACTTCTGGCAGTCAAGAGGCTTCCCCCAGGTAGAAGGGGGTCGGGTCATGTGCCCTAAGGCACATGATGTTGACTCTTGTGACCCGATCGGTCACATGAGCCAATAGTTCCCGGCTTTCATTTACATAGACTGCAGCTGCTTCCTTGTTGAGCCGCGAAGCCTGCTGGATGGGGTAAGTAAATCCCCCCGCCCCAGATCTGCCCCAACAGCCCCAGATCTGCCCAACAGCCCCAGAACCTACCCCCTCGTCCCCAGATCTGCCCTCAGCCCAGAGTTGCCCCCCCAAGCAACAGATCTGCCCCAACAGCCCCAGAACCTTCCCACTCAGCCCCAGATCTGCCCTCAGAGCCCCAAATGTGCCCCCCCACCCCAGATTTGCCCCAACAGCCCCCTGCGCCCCAGATTTGCCTCCTGCGCCACAAATGTGCGCCCCTAATGTGCCCTCCCAGCTCCTGGGCATTGCTGTTTCTAATTTAGTTTGTTTTTGGGCGTTTCAAGTTATTATGTGAAAAAATACTGTTTTTACTCTGCATTTTTATCAATTTGTCCCCAAATCTATGAATTTCAAGGGGGCTTGTGTCCACAAAACTGCATCCACAGCAACATGCTTGGTACATCTAGATAGCTGAAGGTGTGTACTTTTAGAGGATATATACTTTGTGGGGGGTATTCATGAGGTAAATGGTAGTTTATCCTGAAAAACTGCAAGGTATGCATAATTGGTTGATTTTTTTCTAAAATATTGTAATGCACTCAATTCAATTAGGAGTGTCTCCTGGGCAAGAGAGGGTGTTTTTTGATACATGTGTGGTATCGATGTAATCAGGAGGAATGGGGCTTTTAAAAACAGCATAGTTTTACCAAGAAACCATACTTTTTCTGTTAAAAATAGTGACAGTTTTAAGAGAAAAATATTATTTTTTTTTTTTTTTACATATTTCACCCAAAATAATAAGGAAGAAAAAAAATAATGACAAGTGAGACATTGCATGTTAAAGCCCAAAGTGTGCTGAAAAAAACAATATATAATTTTCCTGGAAATTATATTTCTTTCCCTGAAAAATCTTTGGTAAAACACATACAGCACAAAATGCTTAAAAACAGCTTGGCAATACGGGGTGCATGGAAATAAAAAGGCTGGCAGTTAAAGGGTTAAAGGAACAGTATGGCCAAAAATAAAGAAAACATTTAATTATTTATGTTAATTACTAACTTTTATTAAATGCATTTTATTGCCGATTTAAAAATAAATAAATACAATTCTTACCCGTAAAGCACTTCCGTGTTGTAGACTTCATATTCATTCTCTGCTGGCGACTCTGGCATCCCGAGTCTCCAGATCCCCTGTAAGATTTCACAGCCCTCTCCAGCTGCGCTGATAGTGAAGCCCCGCACCTGGCATTTCCTATGTTACATGAGAGAGCATACTTGTCATCAACGCGTCCTCCCTTGATGACATGCACACTCTCCCATATAACATAGTGAAGCCCCGCACCGGCATTTCCTATCAGCACAACTGGAGAGGGCTGCGCATCTTAGATGGGATCTGGAGACTCGTCATGAGTCTGCAACACGGAAGTGGTTTTTAAAAAAAAATCAATAATAAAATGCATTTAATAAAAGTTAGTAATTAACACAAATAATTAAATGCGTTTTTTTATTTTTGGACATACTGTTCCTTTAACCAATAGCAGTCTGGCAGCATCTACTGGGGAGAAACACTTCTCACTAAGGTATAGTACTTCATTTGCAAAGATGTAATCTGACTATAGTTCCCCTTTAATTCTTATTGATATTGTGTTAATACAGAGTCTGCTCAAATTACAATTAAAATGGAGTTAGCTTCATATGCATATTGACCTTGCAAAGTCAGGTATTAGATACATAGATATAAGTAAGGGTTAAATGTTTGTTTTTGTGCATGTCTGTACACTTATAACAAAACCCAGAAACTTGTATTCTGTATTTATATTTTGGTTCATATATATAGCGCTACTATATTACACAGTGCTTGTACAAAAGAGGTTGTCTATTACTGTACAACGTAGTCTAGCTGAATGTGTGGATGTCACATTGCAGGGCTGACATGCAGTCATATGCAAAGTAGGAACATGCAAGTACTTTACAGTTGTTATTGGAAAGGGGAGTATTCAGTCAAACAAAAGACAAAAACATTAAAGGCCCTGATCACAGAGCATTTCTCTTTAAAAAATGAAGTATTAGTTGTAAAAGATAGACATGAAAATATGGTGTTTTCTGCATTTCACTGTTTCCATGCAGAATGATAAAGTGGCCCCACTGTAGTTGATGCTTGTTGCCTTAAAACAGAGGTCCCCAACCTTTTTTGCACCAGGGACCGGCTGTAAGCAAGACCAGTT
>WMED01007864.1:0-14621 GCA_019650415.1 Pipa parva | reverse complement strand
TTACTGAACCGATTATTAGAACGATAGGCACCAACTTGCTTTGTACTTGTGTCTTTTTCTAACTTGTTATTGTAATGAACTGAATTGCGGGGGCAACCAGAGAAAATGTTCACAGAGGCCACCCAGTATATAATGTTTAATGTGACGTTGTATGCGGCCCCGCAAGACAGCGAAATAGTCTAGAAGCCCGCTTTTAAACGTTTGCTTTACTGTTTCATATTTTAGAATAAGGTCATCCCAAGAGGTTCTTGTCTATGAATGACGATGAGATCTGAAGAGTTAACAAGTGAGACGAACGCTTGCTGAAGCAATCGGAGCATATCAACAGAAAACATATTTCATTTCTTTTCCTTCTCTCTCATACATCTCTAAGTCCTTGAGGCGGACAACTGAAAGGAACATGGGCCAGAAATGAAAAAGCAATAAGTTAGATCAACAACTGCAATCCCAAAGCCGGCCTAAGGCCAAATAATATTCACTCCACAGACTGTCAACTATTCCTACCTTCTCACAGCAGCCCGCTAATCTAATTATTTCTTTTTGCTACTGACCATGGAATGCTGGGTACCCAACGTGCCATAGTCTTAGATAGCAAAGTCTTCACAATGTCTATCGTTGTATTGTCTGCACCACAATAACACTCTCTAATTGCTCTGGATTTAATACTTCTTTTATCTTTTGCTTCGACAAGTGTTATAAAACCACAATCAGCAGAAAAATAGCTGGAAATTTCGTGACCAATCAAAAGAACCTGTGAGATTCATTTCAAAATGGCTGTCATCTAGAGCAGCTAATAAAGATCCAATAAGGAACAGTGACCACATCAGCATTTGATTGGCCTTTGGTTATCACTCTCTCTATTGGCCTCTCCTGCAATGGGCTTGGATTTGACAGTGTTCCAGATGATATTATGTGCAGATGCTGCTAATAACCCTGCCTTTCTTTAGTGATCCTGATAAATGATATCAATGTATGGCTGAATATTGCCTAGAGAAATGGTATATAATACCAGTAATAACCAGTTGTGCTCCTTAGTGGTCTTGATAAATTCATTCAGTACCTGGATAAATAGCGCCTCGAGAACTGGTAAATAATATTACTATAATGTTAGTTACAAGAATGGAGTTACAGGGAAATAAAAAAATGTTGAATATGGGAAAAAACGGTAAAAAACCCAGTAAGAGCGTTTTCAGCCGAACTACACAAAATATCTCAGTGACGCCTTAACTTGCGACTGCAGGTGCTTCAATTGAATAGCAGGGGAAGATGTATCTGACTCACTCATTTTACTTTTACAGTCTGAATATGTTTATTTATATACGAAATCTTTACTTTCCCTTTGAAAAAGTTTATAAATGAATAAAATGCAACGGGGTGTAATATAGCGATGCAGGAAAACGTGAGACATTCCTGAGCATTATTAGTGTAAATCACCAATATGGAACAAGCAACCCGTTGCAGCTGAAACTCCCAGAATCCCCCTGCAGTCACAATAACCTCATTATCGCATCCTGATTGGACGATCCAATTACATCCTTTGGCTTGTCAGATTAAGTTTCAAACAGAAGGTTACGATGAAAATGATTATAACAAGAGACAATGTTAAAATGCATAAAATTATGCGTGAAAGGACATATTTTCCATTTCATGCTGTGGGATAATATATCATATGGTACACAGAGGCTACGGAGCAGCTCAGAGCGTAAATCGGGCATTTCATTGTTTCTTACACTCCAGCAGGTTTTAGATGTTGGTTTTGCTAAATATTCCATTTGTGCAATTCATTAGAAAGGAGATTACAGACCTTTTACTGTTTGCCTTGAAAACGGACGAACAGTTTTCCTTTTCAGTCATGTGGTTAAAAAGACTAAGCTGAAATATTATATTACTATTATAATGCTATTATGGGTTGCCTCCTAAAGGATATGTTATCACCCAGGCCTAGGGTTTAGGGCACACTTACTGAATATGTTTTCTCTAAAGCACCATAGAAAACAATGGGGACTGGGTATGTATATATATACGTATATATATACATGCATACATACTGTATATACTGTACTGTTGTATATATTTGATCACTTATTTCTTTTGTCATTTTAGGGGAAGCTGAGTTTCCCTTGCAGTCTTAGAGCAAACGCCACTGATATATATTTTATATATATACTGTATATATATATATATATATATATATATATATATATTATACAATGAGTATTTAACAGTGTGAGGAACCCAATACTATTGTATAATCTATAACAATAAGTATATTTTAGTGATAGAAACCCAATAATATGATGTACATAGTATATTTTACTGCTAGGAACCCAATCATATAGATATATATACTGGTAATGTGTTAATGCATATATATTTTAGGTTGATGAACCCAATGATATAATTCTATATAATCTCTTGCCTGTAGGTTATATTTAAGTCTAGGAAATGCAACGATAGAATTCTGCACAAACCTACATTTTACTTTCTGGTATGATTTGTTAATTTTATTGTTCTTTTTTGCTGAGTGAATCACCATAACGCCCACATCCCACTCTCCCACTGCATTAACGATTGGCGGAAGTTACAACGCTCATTGTGTAATGATGTCAAGAGTGTTTATTTTTGGTAGGTGCTGACCCCAAATTCTACAGAGCGCAAGATCCAATGACAGCAGTACTTATGTTTAAAGTAAAACCATTGAATGTAATGAACTTTTTTTCCTTCCAAGGGGATTTGCAAGTATATTTCAAGCAGTTTTAATTTCTGCAGGCAGTTTAACGCACAGGCTCAACTACCATATCAAAGGGGAATGTCACTCAGACCTTAATTTTATTTTTTCAATTTTGCTACGCATTTCTTGACTCCAGCATAGAACGATCTGCTTTCTGGTTGCTAAGGTGATCAGTCATAGTGAAAAGGGCATAGCTTGAATATAATCTCTTACAAACTACAGTTCTGTGGTTATCACACAAGCAGAATTGGCTTAATCCCTGAATTTTGCCTCAGTTGCTTCTCCTAAAAGCACGTTCTCCGTATAATGAAGGATAGCCACTTGCTGGACACATTGGACACTGTTACATCAATGGTCAAAACTCCACACATTGAGGTCACCTTCCAGGCCAGCCAAGAAAAGTCTTATAATATGATAAAGTATGCAGTGCCTGGCATTAACTAAATTAATCAATAGGAGCCATTTTAATTCCAGTGGAGTGCACCATGGGAAATTAATTCTACATTAATTTAAAGGATTATTGAACCGGGTTGTTTACCTTCATTCATTTTTAGTATATTCTAGCTAGTGGACAGTTTGCTGTGGATCTTTTTTATTTTGTAATTTGACTTTGTTTTGCTTCAGCTGATTTACCGTATATTTGTGGCGATAAACATTTATCATTAGGTTCCCGTTCTATTTAGGAGCAATATCAATAATATTCTTTTTCTATGGGAAATCTTTATTGACTGCGACTGTGGGGGTTATTCACTAAGGTGCGAATTCGACTGTCGAATTCGCAAACAGCGGATTCCCATAGTAAATCCATGACAATTTCCCCATCGTAAAGTCGCAACAATTTTTTAATGTTAAGATTGAGAAAATGTTCCCATAATAAAGTCGCAATTGCGACAATATTCTCATTATAAAGACGTAACTGCGACAGTAGCAACCTATTGCGACTGTCTTTATCTGGCGAATTTCCACCTATAAGCAACAATTCGGACTTTAGTGAATAACCCCCTAAATGTCAAGGGCCATGGTTTACACCAGTCTCAGGCAGGCGAACATTTTTTGGGTGATAAAATGAACAGCTTAGTAAATAGCAATAGCGACATTTTACTGCTATTTCAATAGCGTTAAATCATTTTCGATTAAGTATCACCCCAGCTGGTTTGTTATAAAAACAGATTATGTTAATAATGGAGAGAAAATCACTGGATTTTGGTGATGATGCGTTCATATGCCAGGCTGTGCATTTGTAATACATAAGATACTGTATGTACGGAAGGGTATTTGAGTCTAATAGGACATGGTGTATTTTGCATCCTGCACGTGGACATCAGCGAACGCTTTAAAGGGATTCCAGTCTCGGCGAGAGCACTCGAGTCACTTTGCCAAGACTGGAATCCCTTTAATGCGTTCACTGATGTGCGCGTGCAGGACATCAGCGAGTGCATAACAGTCTGTGCAATGTGAGGTGAAGGATCCAGACCTCACTTCACACTATGGTGAATTCCCCCCTTGGGGTGACACTGGGAATTTCAGCTAAACAAAGTCTGAAGACGTCATTCATTAAAGTGCAAAATGTTGCCCGTATTCACATCCTTTCGCAACCTCTCTACACCTGATTATACAATTTACTACAGTTGCGGACTTATGGAGCCCTTCGCATCAATTTGGGAACACATGCACAGGTAATTTGTCTATTCGGCATGCAGCGGACTCTGTCAAAGGGGTGGATTCTGCAAGGCGTACTGCTGTGAATTCACCTGTTTTCCTTCGCCAGATCAGAATGGCGAATTGAGGGGTTGATGGCAGGGCTCCAGTGTTGCGTAAGACAACTATTCATTCAAAAGTAACAATGACGACTGTGACCAAATTAGTCTACTATTAAACATGAACAAGGCACAAGGTGACATATAAAAATAAGTATATTTCACTTAGATACAGTTAGTGGGATATGATGAGACTGACGTCACTGCCCTTCACTGGAGGAATTGGCCTCACTAATCATGACTTCTCATCCTATACTATTGTGCGATGCGACAGCGTCTGTCGCTGTTTGCTGCTCCATGAATAAGAATGATTGTAGTGACATGAACAGATGCGAAGTCACTATGCAAGGTGAATTCGCACTTTAATGAATGAACCCTTGAATGTTGTAGATTAAATATTATAGTATCAAAATGTACACAATTATTTAAAAGGAATTTATCATAAATGACCCAGTGAGATGAACATTGATACTAGGTCAGTTGAGAAGGCAGATTATAGCTGAACATGTTTCACCATCCCCATGTTGTCTACATCCAGACCAGAAATTTGTCAAGGTCTGGCTCCTCCTCCCAGGTTCATCCTGTCCACATGATAATGAGCACAATCAGAGATTTTGACCACTGTATAAAATCAGGACAGATTAAGCTGAAGGTTTTTCAAAGCTATGGACCTCTGGTAAACTAATTCTTTACAGTCGTACTTTAACGATCACAGCTTGGCAGAATTATTAGAAGAGTCATTTTCAAGTGCTGTAGATGTCTCCATCCCATAATATTTGCAGTGTTTTATCCCTTTGTATGTTTCCTAAACTACCTCTACCTCTTAATGGGGAAAAGCTCAAGAGAAAATTAATCTTCCTCATTTAAATGACTTTTTAATTTCACTTTGCATTGCCGGTCTTTTCTATTGAGGCCCTGTGTCATCTCGCTAGGTTAACTGACCCTAGGAACCCAGAGGGGTTCTGTGGACGCCAGTGTAAAGAAGGATTGTATCTAAACACCAAAGTCTGGAGAACAAGTGGAAAGGGAAATCTAGGAGGAGGAAACCTGCACATGTATAAATATTATTAATTAAGCCATCTGAGTCTGTTTTCAAAACTGTTTGGTTAAAATACACGGGAAAAAAAATACATGCGTTCAAGAAATAAATAGGTGGCAACAGTCTACCATTGTACTAAATTCAACAGAAGGGGAACACCCATCGATATCATTGCAAAGTTTGCTGATATAGAAGGATCCATCTTTACCAACATCAACAAATTTCTGTTGGCCCTATATAAATCAGAACAGTTACATAGAATAGAAATGGTGAGATGAATTAATTGTAAAGGTCAAGATAATCGTAATAAATTTCCCCATCTGTTTTTTTTGGATTGTGCGAGGAAACAAGAGTACATGGAGGAAACCCGCTCAAGTACAGAACATACAAACTCTATACATCAGGTCTTCTCTTGCTCAAGGCATCTTCCTGGTGTTCTTCAACAAATACAGATTGTACTGACTGTAATGGGTAGGTTGGAAGAAGAGAGAAAGAACTGTGTCTTGATCGTCTCTGGCTGCTTCTTCCAACCTTCCCATTATAATGAGATAAATGACCCATACAGTTAAGTTCACCCTTTGAGATTTGAAAGGCTAGGACAGTACTTGCTAGTCCTATTTTTGCAGTATGTTCCATCCTGTAAAATGAAGTCTAGTGTGTCACTGCAAATAACAGTTTAACCAGATCAACATGAGTTAACCTAACAGTGAAGAGGGAAAGGATACAATCTCATGTTTTCAACTGTCAGCCTTGTTCTTGACGTGGTCATCAAGATGCTGTCCAGTGAAGCTTGTAATAGGGATATGTGTAAAGGGAGAAAGAAATACGTTAAAGGCTAAGGAAAGGCATGTCTGGATGGTAGGACGAGAATTAATTAGAGGTCAAAATTTTCTTTGTTTTGTCAGTTAAACGACAGAATTTTAGCAGGAAAGAAGACATCTGTAATGAAGAAAGTCTGCTATTAAGGTTGAATTCCTGCATGGACACTTGACAGTGCATGAAGATCTCTGCAGAACTTCAAAGAACTGTGTAACAAATCCATAGCAAAAATCTGTAGGAACAGAGGCCCTGTCAAGGACTGCGGTTATTATAGTGTTGTAAGATATGTAAGTCTGGCGAGATCAAGGCTTGACGTTCAACAGGAAAGAAAACATTGATAGGATTATGCTATATTAATATTGCTATGCTTCCAGTGTAAAAAGTGAACTTCAACCGCAGCCAAGAAGAAAACATATTGGGGGCAAGAATACAGTGTATATAGATTTGTGGCAATAACAAGGGATTATTCATTCAAAAAGGAATGACCTGCTGCTTAAAGGAACACTAAAGCCGGTAACAAAAGAGCTTTCTATTTATTGGCCACCTAGCATTAAGTACAACGAGTATTAAATGACAAGTCCGAAATATAGCAATTTAAGAAAAAACAAGCACTTGGCGCAGAGATTTTCAGCTAATCCTGGCCCCATCTCCCTTAGTCAAGGGCTTAGCTCACTAACTGAGCATGCTCCCCCCCACCTAAAGCTAATTAAAATCTACTTTCATTTTCTTCAAGAAAGTAAAAGGCAGCTCTGAGAGACTGAAAAAGTGGACAAAATCAGCCTAAAAGAGCTCAGAGTCAAAACCTGCTTAGTAATCTAAATGCTGCACACAAGTAACAGCCTGCACAGAGGTAACAGGCTAGGACAGTGGTGGCGAAACCTTTTAGGCACTCCGTACCAGAAAGGTGAAGTCACTAGCAGCACCGTTCCCCAAAGCTCCAGCACTGATGAGTGACATCATCATGCCTGCGTAGAGGGAGAAGCAAGCATGCGTCAGGGGAGGACAGCTCCCCTGTGAGCGATAGCTTCTTTAATGCAGGCCACAGATCCAGCCTGAAAACTGTCGGATCGGGTCCGCGGCCTGTGCTGAAGTCAGCTTTGGCAATGGCTCGCATGCCAACAGAGAGGGCTTTGCGTGCCCTCTTTGTTACGCATGCCATAGGTTCACCATCCCTGGGCTAGGATTATCTGACAGCTTCTACATGTATTAGACGAGATATTTTGTACATACTGAGAATTCCCCTCAAAAGCAGAAAAAAAGGCATCATTCAGCTTTTAATATTAACAATTCTCCACAATGATGTCTTTGGAAGGTTGATAAAAAGTTCCATTAGAATTTATGGGGAAGTAAAAATATTCTGGAGTGTTTGTGTTTACCTTAAATCTCAGAATAGAGGCTGCTCAAGTCTGTCCCGATAGTATACATTTGTATTGTTGCTATTGAACAAGAACTATTCTGTAATATACGAGCATCTGCTGAGAAGACATGTCGTTCACCCTTGTCGTATTTCAAGCCTTTTTTAATTTCACCAAGGAATTCATTTTAAGAAATAAGCTTTGGGTAAAATATTAAATCTGTCTTTCACTTTGAAGCAAAATTACTGTGTCTGCTCAATAAAGTAAACCCTGTCATTTCTTAAAGCCCAAGCCGATTGGGTAAGATTGATTACAGAAACTCAAATGTCTACCTGAGGTCACATAATCAGATTGTACATTGTGAGGTCTGAGGAATGCACCATCAATCCAACCTCATGGAATGAGAAAAGTACCAGAAAAAGCCTATATTTGATCGTCATTTTTGTGTAGTACCGAGCAATACAAAGTATATAGTAAAATTCCCATTATATGCAGGTTCAGTTTTTTGGACCTTATTGGCTAAAGTCCAAATTCACCTCAGTAGGGTGAGAAGTCATATGGAGTGAGGAGAATTTGACAAGTGAAGGACAGTGACGTCAGTCTCACCATATCCCACTAACTGTATTCTGTGTATATTCTATTTCTATGTCACCTTGTCCCTAGGTCATGTTGTCACTTAGTCACAGTCGCCATTGTCACTTTTGAATGAATAGTCGCCTTACGCAACACTGGATCCCTGTCATCAGCCCACCAATTCCCCAGTCTGAAGTGGCGAAGTCAAACATGTGAATTTAGAGTAGATCACCAAGTCACATTTGCACCACTCCTCTGCTTAGTCAATAGTAGAAGTACCTGCGCACGCAAAGAGCTCTATAAGATTGTGACTCGAGTAGTCACTGGAATTATTCAGGTATTCGCCACTTCACAGACTTTGCTCAATAAGTGAATATGGGGAAGTAGAAGCGAATTCAGAGCTCTAAGCGACTATTCAAACTTTAGTCAATGAGGCCCTTTTTCTTTTTAAGTCAGTTCACATAATGAAATATTATGTTAACATTTCTCTGATTATCTTCAACCCACTTTTCCATTTCTATTCGCCTTTTAAAGGAGACGTATGTTCATGAATCAATGGAATACGTAACTATGTTATAACATATAAGGGGGACATTCATTTTTATAGGAATGAAAACGACTTTTATAAAAAAAAAAAAACATTTATAAATTCCCCCTAAAAGTCACATGACTATAAGTCACACAGGGCCCAGAAATGACATTTAACTAGACAAGCCATTAAAGTAGCTTTCATTCACTTTTTGGAATTATGGGAAATTAATATTTCTGGTCATTTATTTAAACATTATTTATGTTCATTAAGCCATAACAAGATATATATATATATATATTTTACACCAGACATGTCTGGTGATGGTTTGATGGACAGACATATTCTTTAACCTCTCAGACCCTGTGACCCCCTTTATAAAAATGACACACTCACCATTCTTTTTGGGGTTGAAAGGCCACAGCATTTATTTATTAACAGTTTAACATAACATATTTTAAACACGACTTAGAAGATGGTCCCAGAAGTTTAAGCTGAAATCCCACCCTCTATCAACCAAATATAACCATCTCAATGGGAAACCAACTGCCAACCAGGGACCCCATGCCCTACGTTAGCACATCCATAACCATTAAATTAACTTCCTAGTTACCTAAGGCATATTACCTTAAACTCTTATTCCTGACCCCATTTCTCAGGACCACTGGCTGAGACATAAAATCTTCCCAAGTGCCCCAATATACAGTATATGGAGGGAGATCACTTCCTCTCTGCTACTTCTCCGTCTGTCCCTCTTCCTGTCCCAGTCATATCTGCCCTCCCCGACTGTTCCGGGCTCCCTTTTTATTATGAACAGTGGAGTTCCCGGAAATATTTGTTAATTTGCAGAAGTCAAGGAGTGAGAGGAATGTGTTCATATCAGTAAATAATGCTAAGTATCCATTTTGTTTTCATTGTTTTATTTTGGTTGTTGCTAAAGCATTGATTTTTCAGGGCCACGGAAAAACCTAAAACCAAAGTTTTCAGCAAGAAATTCCCATGTTTCATCCTGTTTAGTATCTCCACTATTGCGAACACAGCATCTTTTGGAGATTACAGAGGTTGAGCAACGCAAGCTGCCTAACTACAAAAGCTGATTGCCAATTGATCCTCTGTGTGCCATTTCTGTGTTTTATTTCATCGTTCTTTTTATTACCACCGGTGCCGCTTTCTACAGTGTTTTCTGTCCAAACGAATAAATCAAACCCTAACAATAAACATAAATGCCCCCAAGAAGGTTTCAAATGTTCCATTCAAGCATATTTCCCAGCTCAAAAATACTTTAATTTCTAATGAAATGAACCCACTTAGACAAAACAAGTCCCACCACAGTATGAATGATTCTCAGTCCCTTCTGACTGCTTTGTTTTTCTGCTTACCCAATACAAACTCAGTCATTTCCTTGATGAAAATGACCCATCTGTTGTCAGCCTATATTTAAGGCCTTGCTGATTTCACGCCGCTCTGTTTACAGAGTAAACACTGAAATTCCCGGAACGTTATCTTCCATTTTCTCTGGGGGAGTCTGTACAGTTCAAGTGGGAGATAAACCTTCTGCACAAACCTATAAAACAAATTTCCAGCTTAGCTCAATCCGCCTTCTCAATTTGCCTTTTTTATCTTTTGTACCATATATTTTAATAAGGTCCTTTAAATAGGCCACCGAGATACCACAGCTGACCCAGCAGGCCTCTCTTTCTTATACTTGTAGTTGTCATGCCAACAAGCAAGAGTGTGGAAGGGGGGGGGGGGGGGGGGGGGGGGGGGGAGGGAGCGATGCCATTAAGTGAATTCACAGCAATTAAGTGGCGGTTTCCCGATTGTGCCGTTCAGCGGCGAGCAACAAGTAGGACAAAATCCAAGAAGAGAAAAGCCATTGAAAGAGGATAATGACCAAGCATAAATTAGACCCCAGCCAAAGATGGGCCAAAAAAGATTTATACGCAGAGTGTGCCCACTGTAATTCCCAACTAATTTGTTTCTGTTCGATCCATGTAAACTTTGCATGCTCTCACTTTATTCCACAACCCCTTGTTTGTAAATGTGAGGAGGGCACAGCAGCAGGAAGCCAGTGAGAGCAAAGGCCTAGACAATGGCAAGGCCTCATGGAATTGGTTGCCATGGAGACCCTAGTAACTGAGGCCTGTAACGGGAAAAATCTTCATTGTAAGACGTACGCCCGCTAGTAGATGCAAATAAACAAATAAAGGTGGTTTGTTTATAACCCTTGGCAACCTGGCAAACCTTTTTACACAGGATAAAAAGTAGTAACGGTAGAACAGTAAATCATGATTTACACTTTAATATTTTTGAGGAGAGACAAAGAGAAAAAGAATAAAGAAACCATTGCGAGCAGGGCTACTAACGATGCCGCGATCAATAAATGTCACAATGAGAGAACGTGTCTAACTTCAGTGCCCAGCGCATTCAGCTCCAACGAGTCAGCATCATTAGCCGATGCAGCGCCAGAGGGCCTTGCACGAGGCTGCGAGCAGCAGAATGATTAAAGAGATATGGGATGCGCCTGCGATGTCAATCATAACAAGGCAAAGAAATCGATCAGCAGAATGTAACTCAGCGCAACTGTCAATCAACAGTACCATGGCTGCATGGGAAATCACAGCCCCCCCCATTACACCACAGCCCTCATCTACAGAAGCACAAATATTAAGGGCTTGACCTCCCCCAGATTCTGGTTAATAATAATAAAAGCTATTTTTATTAATAACATATTAATCCTCTGCTACTAACTTGACCTTTTTATCACATACCCCAGTCACAACCAGAGGAGTACCAATAGCACGTGCAGTTGTATCTCAGTCCCTCTACCGCTTCAACCACGCTTCAAGCCTGCAGTAACTGCTTCTGGCACCGGAGGGGACAGCGCTGCAGGTGACAAGGCAGCAGTGACAATCCTGCAATGCGCCCAGGATAGGAGTTCCCTGATTTTATTTTTAAAATACGGAAATGTATCAAATGGTGTTAATTTAGAAAATGGAGGAAAGCAGTTTTGCCTCCTTTTATTAGCAGTTTATTGTTCACGTCACATCCGTTCTGCCCCAGCTGCACCCGCTTCTTCATTCTTTACGAAAGCAACGTCTAAGAGCAGGTGCAACTGACGTACGAAACTTATAACACTTTAAAGGCTTGTTTTTTAAGAAGTGAAATTAACGCCTGCCTAAACCCCCCGGTGTTAGAGAAGCGGTTACACATTTATTTTGCTGACTTGACTGGTTTAAGTAAAAAAAAATAGTAACAATTATCGTTTGTCTCTTTTCCTCTTATATAATTCTGAAAAAAAAATGCAGCGCAGCTAATATCAACCAGCAATTTGGGCTAAATTTATTAAACTCGGAAAGACCGCTCTCGTTATTCCAGCGAGGTTACCATGTGAGTTTTGTTGATCTCAATTTTTTGATATTTTTCTATAGAAAAGTAGCCATATTTTACGTTAGTAGTATGGCTATCTTTCTATCGAATAATGTTGAAAAGTCAAGATTGTAAAAACTCAAGCGGGAACAATGGGAGATCTCGCACGATAAACTTGGTAAATTTCACCCTTAATATAAAAAAAGAGATTGCTATCTTCTTTTATGCAAAAGTCTAAGTTATCATTCAGTGTATTACTAATGGCGAATGGCTTTTTTTTTTTTACCATTGCGATAATGCCGCTTGATATACTTTTATTAACTTGCTCTCATAATATTGGTGCTGTGTCACTGATTAAAATGCAGCTGAGTTTTCCAGGCAGTGAATAATGTTGTCTGTCAGGGACAGTCAGCATATGTCGTTTGGTTGCACTTGGAAAAGTTGTTAGGTTGACAGAGCAAAGAAATGAATCAATATCTCAAAAAGCAATAGAAAAAAAATAATACAAATTACATCAGAACATTCTACTTTTCTTGGAGTTATTTTAAATACGTATATTAGAATGAGGATTTGCCAAAAATTTTCTTTAAAGAATTTAATAATTCAGCCTCATCCAAAAAAAATTATGGATTCAATACACCCCTTAATTAAAGAATTAATTACCTTTAAGGAACTCTAAGGAAAGTTTTAATTTTTGTCATTTTTAAATATTTTATTATTATAAAATATTATTTTATTTTAATTAAAAAAAAAAAAGAATTCTGTTCCAGTATAAAAATAACTTTTTTTAAATTTGTCTTTATTTTAGATCAGCGGTTCTCAACCTTTTGAGAACCGCGACCCCAGGCTGTGACGTCACGGACTGACGTTTCACCCGGATGTCATCACATACGCGCATCACGTGATGACGTTCGGGCAAACGTCATCACGTACACGCATCACGTGGTGATGTTTGGGCGAAACGTCATCACGTACGCGCATCATGTGATGACGTTCGGGCAAATGTCATCACGTACGCGTGTCACGTGGTAACATTTTGGGCCAACGTCACCCCATGGGAACCCTTATAAAAAAGCTCCTGCGGGCGCTTCCGGGTGCCGCAGCGGTTCTTGAACCCCGTGGGATGGTCTTGCGACCCCGGCACAGGTTGAGAACCACTGTTTTAGATAATTTATTTATTTTAGATTTTTTTTTTTTTTTGCTTTAGATAAATGGGCAATAATTTTTACAAAATTCAGCAAAAGAAAAAGTACGGCTTACTCCTGAACCAATTTCTTTCCTTGCATCGTATTAGTAAATGATTTAATAGCTTTTCCTACATTCGCGCCTCTAGGTTATTGATTTGCCTTGCTTATCTACAGAGTGAGTGTTTCAGGAAAACTCTTTCTTTTTCTGAAGGATATTTTTTTTTTTAAAGTATTTTTCATTTGGAATCCTCTATGGATACGCCGTGCCAGACTGTTTTATACTAATAAAGCGACTTGTAGGATTTCCCAGCTTCAGATAGGCTTCATAAAAGAATTCCCTAGTGCGTTGCTATACCTCAACAGCAAAAATAACAGGTTATACATGAGCGTATTCGGCAGAGTTTAATCCTATATAGAAATGAACAGAGATACAGAAGGAATAAGTAATAGGCAATGTGGTTGGGGGCTGAAAAATGAAATGATCAATTCGTTCTGAAAGTGTTTCAAAATATTTACTATTTCTGGATAGTTATCAAAGTCGAATTAAAATATGACAAGTAGCTGTATGTCGATATGTCGCTAAATAAGGGGAAAATATTGTTATCGCCAATATCGATATTTATCAAGCACCTTCAGACATTCTTTTTCACCGATAAGTGTTCGCCTGGTTGAGAAAAACCCATTACTCCCTATGGAGATGATTGGGATATTTCCCCATCGGATATATCAAGCATGCTTACACTGCTGGAGGCTTGCTAGGTGCAGGCAGTGAGCGAGGAACCAGACAACTGTTAGTTCTAATGAGGAAATTGGTTTTTCATGTTCTCAAGCAGAACTGCAGTTATACAACAAACACTTTTTTTCATTCACTATTTCTTTAGTTTTTAGCCTGAAACGTATTTGTAATATATTGATAATGTATGTCAGATTTAATGCTGTTAACTTTTCTAACACGGAAAGATAGTTAGGGGGTTATTCACTAAAGTCCGAATTGTTGCGTATAAGTGTGAAATTGCCAGACAAAGAAAGTCGCAATAGGCTGCTACTGTCGCAGTTGCGACTTTATTATGGGAAAATTGTCACAATCTTAACTTTAAAAAATTTTCACGACTTTACAACGGGGAATTTGTAGCTGATTTAAAATGGGAATCCGCTGTTTGTGAATTCGACAGTCGAATTCGCACCTTTGTGAATAACCCCCATATATGTCTCCCTGTCCCTAGTTCATCCTCACAATGTGCCACTAACTGTATATAAGTGAA
>WMED01007863.1:0-17339 GCA_019650415.1 Pipa parva | reverse complement strand
TACCACTATTAGCGAAGTGAGCCGAACGCATCGTAGCTCACTTCGCTGCTTGATGAATTATACTGCTAGACTAGGCTTATTTACCAAGCTGGGAAGCAGTCAAATGTTTTATTTTGCCATTTCCAGAAAATAAATGGAAATATTTGTTCATTTTCCTAAAACGTTTGGCTATTTTTCCCACATTTTCCATTAAATCTTACAGATTTTGACAAACAAAGTTGTTTTAACACAGGTTAACTATTTTCTTTTCACCCACTTCCCTAAAAAAAAAAAAAGGTGCCCAGCGACCATAATGTAATCCCTTTCCCGCCAGTAATGGGCAACATTTGTTTTTTAACTGATTTAATTTCGAGTTGGCCGGAGTTATCACGGAGAAGGATGGTTTGGCCCTGCCATATGTAAGGAATAGAGGTATGTCCTCAGACAGCCATTTTATCAGAAGAGTGCGCGCTGGGGAAGACAGCGAAGCACGCCTCAGGTAAACGCGGGAGCGCGCATATTACAGTGCGGGGGTTGAGGCTGGCGACTGTATGAGCGCTGCAGCGGGAGCGCGCGGCGGGTGCAGGTGAAAGCCTGGATGAGCTGCGGGAGCGCGCGCAGGCTGGTGGGTACATTAGGAGTTGCCTTCTTGTCGCTGCTGAGCATCCATCGCTGCTTGTCACGCCTACCCTGCTTGGCTTCCCAGCTTTCCTTCTCATTCTTACCTGCTTGGGATTTTTAGCAGCCTAACCCCCATCTCTCCACCATCGCCAGTTCCCCTGTACCCAGCAGGTTAGTAAGCCCACCCCTAGTCAATTCTCCCTCCCTGTGCTCATTATCTGCATGTCTAGCTGCACCCTGGTCTATCTGTATGCATTAAACCCCCCTCCAGCATCACACCAGTCATACATTATGCACCCCTTTTTCCCCATAAGTAGACATCCTGCTTCTTAAATGTGTTAACCCCTGCTATCCATTCAACTGTCCATACATAGCCCTCTGGGAAAATTCTGCACCTTTAAACCCCTTCCTTTGGGGATTTTACCCGGCACCCTGCTTCCCCCACTATCCCCTCTCCCTGTGGCCCCCTCTTGTGCCCCCTCCCTGGACTCTTCATCCAGCTCAACCTTGGGGATGACAGCTGGGGAGTTCCCACTTGGGAGCCCGGGGAGGCTGCAACAAGGACCCTCATGCTGTGTCCTGCGGGGATGCTATAAGGTGCTATCTGTGCTTCTCTTACTGGCACAGGGAGCTTTGCTTGACCTCTACTTGATAGCAGGTACAGACCTCTACTGGTGCTCCTGGATAGCCACTGACCTGGTTGTGGTAGCCGGTTGGCTGATCTTTTACTCTAAAAACAGTAGAGGCCAAAGGGCTTGCCAGGGGACGCTTAACCCATCTGGATATGGCCAGGTGAAGCAACACAAGAAGGGGCAATTTGCTTACAGTCATCTGGCCTGGCTTATATATTCAATTGCCTTTACTCCAAAAGTAGTTCTTATATTGTGCACACCCATCTTGGATCAGATTGAAGCTGAAGTGCCCCTGGGTATCATTGGTTTCAGACTTACTGTGTCGCTTTCTGTTCCTCTTCTGTGGGTCTTGGTCCGTTCTCTTAGTGCTGATCCAAGGGGCTGGTTACACCAAAGAGCTGTTGGCTACTTCATGGGCTCCTGTCTGGATTTACTTGATAGCTATGCTCTCTTGGAGCTTATGTTGGAGGAAAAGCTGACCTTTTCTCCTTTTATGCGGTATCCTCTTCTGGTTGTATACTTTGTGGCATTAGCTTCTCCTGTGCTTTGGCTATCTGAGCTGGACTCTGGTTCTTCTGTAGGTTGCTGCCGCCTTTTCCTACGCCTTATTTTTGGATCTCTGGTGGATGCTCCCCTTCTGGCCCTACGGTGCTTTTTGATGTTCGGTCCAGCTGGACAACCAATGTCAGTGTTCATGTTAAAGAATGTCTTTTTCTTGACATGCCGTTGGATTGAGGTGATGGAGCTCTGCTGTCTACTAAGAGTACCAGGTCCTGATCAGACTGACCGCCCACCAGGACAGTTCAGTCACTGCGTGTCTGAGAATGACATGGGACCTCATGCATATGTCAATACTCTGGCTGTTACCTCACAAAACTAATAGATTTGGAAGCTACATCAACTGGAGACATCGCGGTCTTCTTACTGGGACTTTATCATCTGTGAAAGGATCTGCAAGATTTAGATTTTCCATAAAACACTACTACAAAGATCATGAATAGATCAGGATGAATCTTCTTCCTTTATATATGCCAATTCTCCATCACTACAAAGATCATGAATAGATCAGGATGAATCTTCTTCCTTTATATGTGCCAATTCTCCATCACTACAAAGATCATGGATAGATCAGGATGATTCTACTGCATATATATGTGTCAATCCTCTATTCTTGCAGGTAAAAAAAAAATCACAGACACTGTCCAACAAGAAGATGCATTTTTAAAGTTACGTCTGCCAATTCAGTTTTGCACATATAGGTTTGAAGTTTAAATGGAAATAACTCAGGAAAAGAAAAGGCTTTGTTGTTTTAAGTAACGGAATTCACCTTTGAGTGGCTCTTGTTAGCAAAATCCCACAAATGTGTTGAAGGTTTGGTCTAATCTTGCTATAAATAATATGCAACTAAAAATTGTAACAACATATGATATAAAACATGGAGTAGACAGAAAGGTTGCATCTGCTGCAGTTTCAGGTGTAATTTCATTAGAAATCCAATTTTGTGCTGCCAGTAATTATAGCTGTGTTTAGTTGGTGTTTAAGTGTCCATCAGCATGTAAGCACAGGGTGGGTATTTTTATAGAATTGAGAATGTACATTAGAATGAATTCATCCAGACATAGAATTGTGATTAATGGCCTTTTTCTGTATGGGTAGGTATTGCACTTTGCTGTGCCTTACCTGCTCTTAATATTTATTTTCAGTTATGTAAATATACCCTCTGCTGGACAGACATCAATTGGTTTAAAATCACCAGAATACATAGCTACAGGAATAGATTCTCATTTATTAAATTATAAATAACGTGTTTTTTCTTTGCAACATTTTTTTTTTAGTATAATTCATAAAATATATTTTTACTTCCTTTTCTGAATGCCCCCATAGTTGTTCACCTTGACAGTATTGTAAAATGTAATTTTGTATTACAAGAATTCAGCCTCCCTAAAAAAAAATACCAACATATTTTAAAACATCTCTAGTGCAATATATTTTTTTTAATATAGTATACACATTTATTCTATCAGGTTTTGGTATATGAAGTTTATATAATATCACTTGAAAAAGTTCATTTTAAAACTTCCCGTGTAAACTAGCATGTGAAATTTCTATCGTGTCATGAATCTTGTGACATTAAGAAAATGTACTGTACATGGGGGAAACTGGGTTAAATAATTGTACCAGTTGAAGCTGTGTAATGTATGCCATTTTAATACACAAGGTATGGCATTTATTTTATGGAAATTCAATTTTGTAAAATCTAGGCCAGCAGTGGGGCATGCCGTCGTCACTACTGCTATCCTCGAACCCCCCCAGCAAGCAAGCGCTCCTTCAGTGCAGTCCGCGGACCCGACCTGATGGTTTTCAGGTCAGATCCACAGCCTACACTGAAGGACCACTCGCTCGCCAATAGGATAGCTGCGGCAGAGCTCTTTCCCAACGCAGGAGCAATGACATTACTCATCATGCCTGCACTTCAGGGGAAGGCACTGGTGAGTGACATCACTTTTTTCGACAGTGCTGAAAAGGTTCGCCATCACTGATCTAGGCCTAACTACATACATTATATGATTAAAGGACCAATGATACTAATAAAAAAGGAAATTTCTTATTTGGATTTGCACTGCAGTTATTTCTACCAATGACCCACACATTTTCTCTAAAATTACCCAACAAATACATATGAATTGCTTGTTTGTCATCAGTGGGACTCCCTGTGGGTTTGTAACTCAGTTTATATTATTGTCTTAAAATGTACTTGCATATGATGATGATCTTGCTTTCTGGCCTACCCCTACTATTTCTCTTTAAAGGCTGAGAAGAAAAGATAGTTGCTTTCATTTAAATTCCAGATAATGCCATTACTTGAGTCCCAACAAACTTAAAAATAAAACTATTTTAGAATAAAAATTATAGTGGCCACTAGGAATAAATGCAAACAGGAAATATTCAGGTTTTTTTTGGTGTCATTGTCCTTTAAAGTTAAATCTACTGTTGTTAAAAAGTTTAGCTCCTTGGACCAGAGAGGGTAATTAATAGAAACCAAACAGATATAAATGAGTAAATGCTAACTTCTGATTGGTTGATATTGGTTACTAGACCCCAGTGAACTATTTTCCCTGACGATGTTCACTTGTTATATCAGTCATGTAGAGGCTTGTGATGTCAGTCTTTACCTCTCCTGTTGAAGTAATAATAGGACAGATTATAATGCTAGGATTTTAACATGTGTAAATGGATATTGGGATAGTCTTTGCATGAAATCATTAATACGGCCCTGTATTTTGATGCAGGCAGACAGAATAGGGCGTTGATACAGCACCAAAGAATATTCTGATCACTACTGCTGCTTAAAAATTTCCCACTCCCACTTATGTGGGTTTAGCGAATTAGTGATTCTATAAAGATAACCTAGGGGCATGTGGGGAAAGGGATACAATGTAACCTCCGTGGAAATCTGATTATATTCTGTTATGCACAGTTTCATTTACATATGCTGTAAAATACAAGGGCTGAGTTTATATTCTCTTTACATATAACTGGCCACTGATGTGTTAGTTAGTTACTTAGGAGAAATAGCATTCATATACAATAGTGCCAGCATTTGATGATAAATAGAGATATTGGTTCTTTTGGATGTTTGAAGAGTAACATTAGCTGAGTACTCAGGGTTGTGAATGCATAACTGTAACACAGAGATCTCAAACATGTCTCCTGGGGATCCCATGTGGCCCCTAAGGCTGTCATCTGCGCTTTGTGGGGGAAACAGAGCTCTAGAGACATCTTCAGTACAGCTGGGAACAGGCTGTGAGAGGAGCGTGCCTGTCAGGCTTCCTTACCTGCACACATCGCTTGTGTGCAGGCATGCACGAGTGCTGTGGCAAGCAAGGAAGCAGTATTTGGTTGCGACACAAGAAATGATTGCCAGGGGGTGGAGCGTAGTGAATTCGAAAGGAACGTGGCCTATCAACTTCAAATGATTTCTGTGTGCGGCGCATTTACTCGGCTGAGTTTGAGACCCCTGCTGTAACAGAAATGTTTTCGGCATATAATGTGTATTTAATGGACATATCTTGGGAGGCGTGTAGACTGCATTATTTTTCAGAATTCTGATTTACATTATGGGAGAGAAGCAGGAATGGGTGTCCGCAGAACCAAATCTCGGGGGGGTAGAACCGTTGGGAGTAGTCCTAAATTCCTAATGCACCTCTCAACAAGTAGAACTATTCCCGATGCACCTCAATTGGTCCAGATGCTGTGAACTGGCAGACTTTAAAGGGAGGACAGTTCCAGACAACCAGGGAAGTAGACTTACCATGCAGTTTGGAGTTATTTACATGTAGCCATACTGGTTGTTTCTTGGCTATAGTCATTTTCATATTTTATACAAAATTACTTTGTACAGAAAAACTTTTCTTCCCCAATCAACAAGCTTTATGGTGCCCTGAGCTATGCTGATAATAGCTATTATTTGGAGAACATTAAATTATCAACGAATCTCTACAAAATGAAAGGGTAAAACATTAACTTCTGTGTTCTTCATTTTATAAATGTTCCACCAGACCTGATTGTGATCCATAGCCAAATTCCTCTGACATATTAGCGCCCATGCATAATTAAATAAATGGTGTGTGGCAACAGTTTAATTGGGGGATCCACTTGGCAGAGTTTGAGAGAGGAGTAATCAACCCGTTCTTGGGTTAAGATTTAGAAGTGGAAGAGAGGATGCTGGGAGTAATAATTCATCACATAGAAGGCTGTGCGTGGCTCATTAGAAAAATCTAGTGGCATGGAAAGCTATTGGATTGCTGTGCATGCTTTGCCTTTTTTTTTGGCCAGTGGTACCAAAGCAAATCCTGCTGCACATTGGCTTATTACTATCTGCAAGAGATAGGAGGCTCCCTTTCATGTAGCTACAGGGGTCTTCTGCAGTCATTAGCTCACTACAAATATTTATTTTCGCCACACTTATAAGGCACGTGCCAGTTGTGAGGCACACTATGCTCTTTCTCATATACATAACAGTATATGAATGTGCCATGCCACGATTTATGGCCACACTTCTATGCAACCACTAAGAAAGAAAAACAGTTTAATCTGTGCCATTGTTTGTACCTCTCTCTTTTCTGAAACATATTTTTATCTTTATTATTAATTATTATAAACAAAAAAAAACAATAAAATTCATGCTACACACTGCCAAAAAAAACAGTTTTCAGGGATAAAATAAATGTATAATAACAACTACGGTGCCACATACAAAATATGGCTTAGCTCTTAACTATTGTACCCTATCCATTCATGATAGGCTTATTACAGTACAGGGTTGATTACAGGGCTGTAGTGTTATGTTTTAGAACTGCTGGTGCTAGTATCTCATAGTCTCCATATTGGATCTTCATTAATATGCTAAAGAACCCTGAAGCATCGTCACATACTATTTGACTGGTTGAGGAATGTCACATAGGACATTAAAATGTAATGCAAGCAGATGGGATCTAGGCAATTTGGTCTCCACTGGTAATTCCCACAGGGTCGAAACGCTCTGAAGTAGTTTCTGTACATTTGACCGTATACCACTTGAAAATATCACTGTTGTAACCAGATAAATGGATGAGAACATGGTTGGGTATTTGTTGCTGTGGCAATATGCCATATGTGCTGTTGGCCTTTAGGGCAAAACTTGCTAAAATCAAAAATGACTTTTTCGTCAGGTTTTTCAACCAAAAATCAGGCGAAAAGGTATGTTTTTCGGACAAAAAGGTCGAAAAAACGGGAGGAATAATTGAAAAAATTATTTTCGACTTTAGTAAATTTCGCCCTAATTAATGTCAATATCTGCCGACATTATAAAGGGCATACTGAAATAGAATCTGTCCAGATTGCCAAATGATTTAAATTACACTCCATATAAATGAATTGTGGTTACAAATATTGCAGCCACTAATTCAAATGTACTAAAGCTGTAGTAAATTGCAACATGCTTGGCTACCCGGAAATGCATCCCATAGTGCTATTGCTGACAGTGGGCATGCTTGAAAAAAATTAGACATTTTAGGGGTTTATAAATAGAGATTTGCTTTTATTGTGAGCTACTTGTGAGATTTCACGTAGGAGGAAGAAACAGGCAAAAAAAAATCTATGCTTTACTGAAGTGACCATTTGTCATCCTGTGTGAACGTGGGAAGCATTTCCCCATAATTCAGAGCAGAAACTTAACCTATTCATGGCTAAAGGAGATAAACATGCTAATTTTCGGTGTATTTTGTGTTCAGCAAAGCTGAATTTAGTGCACTAATAATTACTGTGTAAGTTGCCGTGGTGTAATTGGTGAAACCCACCCTTGTCGCAGTAATTGCCTGTCTATACAGTTTGATTTGTTATTTAATGCATGCATTAAGCTGCTTCAGAGTCTATTTTAGTTGTTGTGCCAATATTTAAATGCACTCGCAATGCAATGCCTTTGGATTTAACCCAGATCTGCTGTGGCAATATTTATTAACCCTTTAATGCTTGTATGGCTGAGAAAAACTGTACAGTATATACTTTGACCTTCTGCGCCCAGGATTAACTGTGCATCAGTGTATATCTACAAGGCCTTAATCAATCAACTACAAATGAGGATTATTTTACAGTATCCAACGTTTTTGGCAGGTGTAAAAGATACGGGATTTACATTTGCAAAACAAGGGACCAACCTTTCTGGGATTTCTGGACTTTTTTTTTTAAGATACAGGTTGTCTTACTAGGGTTAAATCTGCAATTCAGTGCAAACCAAACATGATGCAAATACTGCCAGTGTGACACTGTGGATAAGGAAGCTGTTTACAAGATTCTCATTTCTATCTAATTCAGTAGTTTGCTTGCTATTGTGCTACTAAAAATGGTCACAGGGGTTATCTGAAATTGTGTTTATCCAGTCTTATTCCTGGAACAACCAAGGGGTTTATTCACAAACATAGAAGCAGGCTTCCACTGGTTCTATAGTCCATAGCAACCAATCCAGCTCTTTGGTACATCACTCTACCTGCAGTAAACTCATCAAAGCTAATCACTGATTGGTTGCTATGGGTTACAACACCAATGCACATTTGCTTCTATGTTAATAAATAGACCCTGAATTCAAGTGTAGAAAGCAATTTGATTATTCATTCAGAATCAGGACCCCAATGACATAGACATGCTGCATGGCCAATTAGTAATTCATTCATGTGCATGCAACAAACTGCAACCAGAAGATAGACATCTAATGACTTAAAGGCCATGAAGCATGTCTTGATTTAAAGAGATTACTGTAAAGTAAATTATAAAGTTTCAGGGTTATTGAATGTTGTGTGCATGGAACTTCACACATTTGCTTTGCTATACAATATAAGTGATTTTAGGCTGGCATTTTGTTTGGCTTGGATGTGGCATATTTCCAAGGCTACAACAACAACAGTATCGCTAGTGCCTATAAGGCCAATGGCACATTATACATTTTACACGGGCACTAAAGCAAGTATCAAAAGGCATAGAAAACAAAGGCAAACCATTTCCCCTAGAGTTGTATCGATGACCATGAAAAAACACACTGTGGCTTTTTCAAATGTAATTTCCTGAGAGAAAATAGGCAATATCCCATTGTAAACTGTGTATAATTCCATGCCATTCGTGTGCCGTTGCCTCTAGACAATGCTGCGCTCTACAGCTCCCTTTAATTTGGGTTCCCCAACCCACAGCAACAACAGTAATTTACAAACATAACCCCAGGGGCAGTGTTTGACCCCATGTAAACAGAGTTATGGGATCCCCTGGGCTATTTAGTAAATCTGAGGTTGTATTATTTACCTACCTGAAATCTCTCAGGGGTTAACCTTGAGACTCAGGGGGTTATTGGCTAAAGTGAGAATTTGACTTCTCAAACACAGGATTCCCATAGCGAATCCATGACTGTGACAATATTCCCATAGTAAAGTTGCGACTAAATCAATATTTCCATACTGAAGTCGCATCTGCGACAGTAGCAGTCTATTGTGACCGTCTTTAGCTGGTGAATTCACACCTTTACACAACAATTCAGACTTTAGCCAATAACCCCCTCAGGACCAGACAGCTGAAAATCACATTCCCATTTATAGCTCCTAGATTTATGGTCTACAGTTTATACTAGACTATTGTATTCATTATACCTTGAGCCCATAGTTAGGAACTAGTAGATACCATGTAACTAAGCATCTGTGGGGTCCCATGCTGTTGCATTCATTAGTATTAGGATCAGCACTGGTAGTTCCCAGGTATGATTACAGTATATGGTTAACTTTCCTGTACAAGGCTAGTAACCCACAAACCATTTCTCTATAAAGGAAAGGAACATTAAATTAATGACTAGTTTGGGTCAAAGTTATTGCTGTGTTCAGAACAGTCTCAGTGTTGGTATACCAAGGATGCAGACCAAGGGTCTGATTGACTAAAGGGTGAATTTGCCTGCCAAATTCAGTTTGCCAAAATAGTCCCAAATTCATTTCTCTTTATGACTAAGTGGAGAATAGTTTAGTCGAACAGCGGACAGCAGCAATTGCTGTCAGATGCGTTGCGTGGCGTAGTCAGAAGTAGAATGTTGAGCCCTGCCATCAGCCCCCCAATTCGCCACTGAAGTGGCAAAGTCAAATAGGTGAATTCAAAGCATTAAACCTAGTCGCATTAACTCCTTTGACACACCCCGCTGCTTAGTCAATAGTAGGAGTACATGTGCAATCGCATGCAAAGTGCTCTGTAAGATCGCGACTATTGTTGCCCAGATTGGTTGCGTATTTGCCACACTGCAGAGTTTACTCAATAAGAGTACATGGGGAAGTGGCAGATAGATGTGAATTTATAACTATATGCGACTATTCAGCCTTTAGTCAATGAGACCCTTAATATTTATGTAGTCTACCCCAGACCTTTAGTTATTGCTGATGTAATGCACTCAGCACCACAATCAGCTTAAAAATAAATTCCTGTTGTAATAAATATACATAGAGACAAATTAACCTTTTTATTTATCACCCAAGGCATTGTGCTAGGTCCCACTCACACCAGATTCCTTTAACTCCAACCCACACGACACTAGAATGTAAGAAACAGATAAAAATTATATATATATATATATATATATATATATATATATTTGTTGTCACGGAGTCCCCTAATCAAACACAATCTAGTTGTGATGTTTCAAGCATATATACACTGGCACAAAGAACAGTAACACTAAAAAAAAATGAAAATGCCTCAAATACATTTATAGTTACTTCTAAAAGTTATAAATTATGTCTATTAAGTAAGATATTTAGCTAATTTAATTTAAAAAAGGGGCTTTCAAGCACACTTTCTGAATATTTATTCTCTAAACTCTAAAGCACCATAGAACTTCATGGGACTGAGCAAAGACTGTTTAATAACATGGCTGCTATCAGTAAAGAAAATAACAGATGGAAAGCAGTAAAATCCAGAAATTTCACTGCAAGGATAATATTTTTTACAGGTGCACCATTTGAATAACTGCCATGACAATCCAAATTGGATTTTGATTTGTTTTGGTGTTACTGGTCTTTCCCAGAAACCCAAAGCTTCCAAATATGATTCAATATCATAAATGAAAAATGTACTTAGGTAAACATGTTGGTGATTGGTTACCATGCCATGTTGGTAATTACAAAATTACTCTTTCTCTGGTAAACTATATGCCTGTTTTGGTGGCATAAAAAAGTGACACTTTTAATGTATCTATTTTGACACCGGGTTAAAGGGCCAGTCAGTAACACCAAAAAATAATGCATTTCCATTTGGATTGACATGGCAGTTATTCAAAATGTGACAAAAACAAGTGCAAAGGAAAAGGCAGTGCTTCCAATTTAAAATAATATAAATTAAAGATTAAAAATAACACTTATATGAAACACTGGGTGGGTAATTCACCATTGTGCGAAGTGAGGTCTGGATCCTTCGCCTCACTTCGCACATAGTGTTATGCGCTTGCTGATTTGCTGCACGCAGACATCAGCAAACGCTTTAAGGGGATTCCAGTCTCGGCGAGGCAACTCTTTTGCAGTAGGAGGGGGACAGGGAATACTTTATCTTTAAGAATTTTCTCTTTGGGGCACATCCTAATGAAACGGCCTGCGCATGCTTATAGAGATTATACAGGGCCGAGGGGGAGCGCTTGAGGATGACATCCTACTAGCAGATCTGAGGAGTAAGATGCCTGTACTCTGCTAGTACTTCTATGCAGAGGTGACGATGATCTGATTCTAATCCCTTGAGTTTCCAGACAGCAGCGCACAGAGGATAAGAATCAGATCATTGGGCCATAACTGCTTCTATGCAATTACAGTTCTGAAGTAGCCACCAAAATTATTTTTTGATTTGGGGTCACCGCAACATGAGGAACTGTATTGCGGGGTCACAGCATTAGAAAGGTTGATATCCACTGATTTAGATAGAAATACATTTAAGGCATTTTAAGTTTTTGATGTTCCTGTTCTTTTAAAAGAGAACTAAAGTAAAAAATAAAACAGGACTGTTAAAATACTTACCTTATACAGAGCTGATTGATTACAGTCACAGCATGAGCTGTGCTGTGATTAGCCGGCATCCGATGTTTCCCCTGATGCTTCTCACAGTGCTGTCAGCCAGTGCCGCAGCTCCTCCCAACCCGTTACCCTCGTGTGTTTCAAGGTTTAAACATCATCGCATTTATTGCAGGGGCCAATGAGAATGCTCCCCGCAATGACCGTGATGTAGGAGTTGCTGAACTAGGAAGAAGAAGCTGCGTGCTGGCTTCTCAGTCAGTCAGCGCTATGAAGAAGGTGTTGGGGGAAGCTTCAGCTGCCGGTTAATTACAGCACAGCTTATGCTGTGACTGTAATCAATTGGCACAGTATAAGGTAAGTATTTTAACAGTTCTTTTTTTATTTTTTTTACTTTAGGTCTCCTTTAATGTATGACAACAGAAGACATAACTCCTTAAAATAATTAAATGTAGTGCCATAAGTTATAAACTGGCCAGATACTGTCCTGTTGTTGCCAATGGAATAGAACAAAGCAGTGAGAAATGTTTTGATCACACAATATTCTGTACTGTACGAATATAAACTGTTTCAGAGAACAAGATTTGTCTGCTACTTAAAAATAGGGTATATTTTCTTATTAATGAACTCAAAGGCTTAGATCTATAAATGCACAGATAATTGTCAGTGGGATTGTTTCCCTATTGATGTATAGATATTAGCCTCGCTGTAAAGAAAAAAAAAAAGAGTATTTGTATTGTGATGTTTATTTTAACACCAAATTTCTGTGTTACAAAATAAGCAAAAAATTATTTGAAAATAAAAGTGTGATGAAATAACGTACATCTACAAGGGTATGTTAGACTTCTTTTTTATACAACATTGATAAATTGAATTCAAATAGTGTTTCCGAACTTTATTATGAAAGTGGTTTAGATAAGGATGATTTTGAAACATCATACAAAAAAAATAGGTTGATATACAAAATGACATCAGTGTGGACAGAAATAAAAAATCTAGTGTGAACTGCATTGAATGATCGGGTCTTCGATTGCTTTTACTTGCAGTTCACAAAGGGTCAACAGATGAAGCAGTAAAGTACAAAAATGTATTTACAAATGTATTTACACTAACATATGCTTTACTTACAGTTAACCTTTAAAGTGGAACTATAGTGGCAAACCATACTTACCTGAAGTGTACTGCTGCTAGATCTGTATTCATCAGACAATCCTCATCTCAAGATCGCCGCTCTGCTCTCTTCCAGGTCTATGTAAGTGATGACAGTCACTCACATAGACCCACCCCCTCCTGAGTTTCATTGAAACTAACAGACTGCGCATGCCCAGAAGGAAAATTTACTCTTTAGTTTGACTGTGCCTTCACTGATGTCTGAGGAATTTTTCTAATTGGTTGCTACAGGTGACTACACTGTGTCAATCTCTTACCTATATTAATATTGTGCAACTGTGTATGTATGGGTGGGTACACCAAATAAAAAGTGATTTTATTAAAGGAGGCATATAGGGTTAAAAAAAAATCAGTATATCAATAACTAAAATCTTCTGTGCAATCTAAAAGATATTTTCTAAATTGTTAATCATAGTAACTTACTTAAAGGGGACATATAGGGTCCTAAACACCTTGAAGTGTACTTGTCACCTCAAAACTCTAATACTAATTTAGGTTACTAATCAAATAAACATTTTTGTAAATATATATGTATTTTTAAAAATGTACATTTATACAGCGTTCCTCTCTGTCATCTTCCCAGTCAGCCCGACTTTTCTTTGAGACCAGCTGGAAAGGGCTAAATGATGATTGACATAGCTTCTCCAATCAGATCCCTTAAATCACGATTTAGCAACAATCTGATTGAAGGAGCTATGTCAATAATCATTTAGCCCTGCCCAACCCGAATCGAGAAAGAAAAGTCAGGCTGACATGGAAAATGACAGAGAGAAACGCTGTATAAAGGTACATTTTTTAAAATAAATATATATTTACAAAAATATTTATTTCATTAGTGCAACCTAATTTAATATTAGTTTTGAGTTGACAGATGCACTTTAAATCTACACGCTTGAAACAGTTTTAGTATATGCAATCTGATTTTAACTCGTGAAATACACAGCAGAAACTAGACTGGAAAAAAAACATTTATTTATGCTAATTACTACATATCAATAGTTTAAATCCTCTTTGCAAATTAAAATCCAATTTAAAGACACAGTTATTTAATTAAGTTGCTGTCTGAAGCTCCTTTTATGCCGTAAAGGGGACAAAAACTATTTTTTTCTTTTTTAATTGCCATTTTTAAGTTATTTCATAAAATAGCCCAACTCCAGCCTACTTCCTCCTATTTTCTGTCCCCTGCTCTGGGAATAGAGAAAAAAGGCCAGTGGTCTAGGTCCTATGTCCCCAGGTTTCTCCTCCCTATGTTCAGCATGGAAGTGATTTAAGCACTGTATTCTGGGAAAGTCTATGGATGTAAGCAGTATAGGGGAGAATTAATTGCTTATAACCTGGTTACTGCATACACTGGCTTCCATAAAACCTCATTCTTCATAATCAGTTATTAGCTCCCAAACTATTTGCAAAAACTCAAGACTCTTTTTTGGAGAGCCAAATTCATCTAATATGTCTCATACATGATTCCATAACCAGGTAACATTTCATCTCCTTAGTAGAAATTCCTGACCAATTTTTCAGCAAATTTTTAAAAACTAGTCTTTTCAATCTGAGAACAGTTACACCTACCACCCTCAGAATAATTACTTCAACTGGACCCAACATGCTAACACTTCTGATATCAGGCTGGTGCTTGTTCATTGACTACACCTAGAACAGCCAAATCCAACCTGAGAGATTGATTGAAGGATGTATGAGTAGTGTTTTTGGTTATCCTGACTCATAAGTACATAATGGGTCATGTTATAGATCTTTTGGTAATGGTCAACACATAAGTATCCATCAGTTTTGACATTATTATACAATTTCGACATATTTTTATGTCTGAAAATACTGGTCATTTTTAAAGAAATGATAATGCCCTGCACAGCTGACATGGTTTTTTTCTCATGCTGGACTGTGATATTCCCCACTCTGCTGAAAAAGTTTTAACTGAGCTGCCATTAAGGACTCTCTGTCCAGGTTTTCCTCCATGTTCCAACTGTTGTATCCCTGATCTGACTGCAGCAAAGGCATTTTTTCTACCGGCATTAAAGGTACCGCATCCATGCTCATTTCATGAAATTCAACAGAATTTTCAGGCAACTGCATAAAAAGTCTTTCCTGCTCCTTTCTCAGCTGGTCAAATGATAGGTAACCCTGGTCTGACTCTGGAGAAGAGTTCATTTCAGAGACTGGTATTGATATGTCATCACATAATTCCTGTTTATAGATTTCCCCACCCCCTAAAATAGGCTCTAATGTTTTCACAATGGAATCTTCTATGTGCAAGTGGATTTGCTGAACAGAAGACCCTCCCATAATTTTAGGATCATTAACCATGATAAAGTCTGGCTGGGTAACATAGGGGTTCACACCAGAGATCTGTTCATCGGGAAAGTTGAGTTGTGGATTTATCCTGTGAGTTAAAATCTTTTCATCATCTTCACTTTCAGATTCAATTCCTAAACTGGGCAAACACTCTTTCTGGAACCAATCAGTATGCTTCTCCTGCCAGGTCTTGCACCTATTCACTGCTCCAATCAAGTGCTCTGTACTTTGTGGCACAGTCCATTGTATACCAGGCTTGTTCTGTTCTTGCCTCTGAATCCGGAAAAACACATCCTGTAGGTTACGTGGCAGGCTGTACGGAGGGCACATATTGAACAAAGAAGGGACATCTTCAACGCTGCTCAGATCTCCAAAGTATACAATCACATAACGATCGAGTATACCCATTTCAAAATCTGGTATAATAAAAGAAAGAGCGCTGGAAAAAAGGTCTCCTGCATAGAAATTGTAGTCTTCCCTTAGCCTCACCCTTTTTAAATCTAAGTCTTTCCTTGCCTTCCATTTCTCTTGTGTCCCTTGGGAACAGAGTATAAGGATTTTCCCATTGCTTTCCTCTATCTTAGATTTCTGATAGCCCAGCCAGGTGGCAGCACCCTTCACTCCTATATCCTTAATATGCCAACGATCCAAGATTACCTCCAATCCCCACTCCGTCCGCAGGAACTCTGCCAGCTTAATAACCACATCTACATATCGGTAGTTATCTGCAGAGTACACTAACCAAACTCTGTGCTTTTTAAGTGGCATGGGTGAGAGTAGAATTTTCTCTGAAAAAGATAAAAACAATACAACCAGTGAACACTAATAATAATCTACCATCAATATTTTTCATTGTTCCTAACATCATATCCGCAATTGATAAACACTGCCTGGGTGCAATAACATATGGCGTACAACTGCATGCATGCAAATAAGTGTCTTATAGGAGCTAACGTTTGTGTCCATTATTGTAACACAGTTCAATTATCCATGGCACAAACCTCCTTAAAGGAACAGTTTAGGTACCAACAGCTATTTGCCTGTCCACTTGTGAGATAAATGATTTTTGCAGTATATATTATTTTCCAATTTCAGTAGAAAGTAACTTTAAATAAAAAAAAAAAAAAAAAATGCAAATAAGTAATTTATATTAAACAAAAATTCAAAGTTGCAATTAGATGAGCAAATAACTTTTGTAGACTGGACTGTTCCTTTAATTAAGACATTCTTAACAATGTACCGATAGCTATCAATATGAGCAATACCATTCTAATGACTCTAAGGCCCTTTTTCACCAATGTGCGAAGTGAGCCGCGATGTGTTCGACTCACTTCGCACATGGTGTTATGTGCATGCTGATGTCCTGTGCGCGGACATCAGCATGCGCATTAAAGGGATTCCCCTCCCGGTGAGGAGACTCGAGTGCTCTCGCCGGGAGGGGAATCCCTTTAATGCGCATGCTGGTGTCCGCGCACAGGACATCAGCATGCGCATAACGCCAAGTGCGAAGTGAGTCGAACACATCGAGGCTCACTTCGCACATTGGTGAATAAGGGCCTAAGACTCAATGCAAAATGTCATAGTGATAATGCAATTATTAATACAGTACTGGATCCTGTCTGAGAAAGAATGCCCATATTACAACTTCTGGCTCTTCTGGATTTTCACAAAGGAAAAATGGAATCTTTGCATTTCCTCGCACATCAATAATCAATGAGGTTGAAATCATCTCTCTCATTTTAAAATGAGCGTATACAGAAACTAACCTGGATCTTCGGGTGCTGTTAAAAAAAAAAAGGAGAGAGAAAAAAAAGTTAATAGTCTTCCCAAAGTTGTTGTACTATTTTACATAAACAAACTTTACTATGAAAAGAGCCATTTTGCCCCCTCTTCCACTAAAGAAAAGTAGTCTGGAGCCGCAAAACACAACAGCTTAGAAATTTTTAAAAGTTTTAATCTTTTTTTAATTTTACCTGTTACAACATCAGAATATAACATACAGAAGAAAATAATATACACAGAAGAAAGACAGGACTCCTGGATGGGGGTGCACACTGTAAATATCAAATTTATTAAT
>WMED01007861.1:0-17339 GCA_019650415.1 Pipa parva | reverse complement strand
GTATATATACGGTATATATATATATACACACATATATATATATATATACACACACATATACATGATTTGGGTAGCCGTGGATTTATGTTTTTTGGCTACAATCCAGGTTATCACCCGAACATCCCTTTCACACAGCTTCCTCTTGCGTCCACAGTTAATCCTGTTGGATGTGTTTGGTCCTTCTTGGTGATATGCTGATGTTACCCTGGATACCGTGGCTCTTGATACATTACAAAGACTTGCTGTCTCGGTCACAGATGCGCCAGCAAGACAAGCACCAACAATTTGTCTTCTTTTGAACTCTGGTGTGTCACCCATAATGTTGTACATTGCAATATTTTGAGCAAAACTGTGCTCTTACCCTGTTAATTGAACCTTCACACTCTGCTCTTACTGGTGCAATTAATGAAGACTGGCCACCAGGCTGCTCCAATTAAGCCATGAAACCCCCCCACACTAAAATGAAAGCTGTTTTAGTTTCATTGTCCAGCCCCTGTATATATATGAGGATAGACAAAGTTTCTAATCCACAACACTTAGAAAATCGTTGTTCCCTTTTCATCTCTATTAGTTTTTGATTTGTGTAGTGTACCTGACAGACAAGGCAATTTCTATTCTCACACACTCAACACTTCTCATTTTTAGCAGGGTTTTAGCAGATTCACTGATAACAGCCGGCATCATCTTTATTTATGCACCTGAGGTATGTGGGAGCAATCTCATCATCACATCACGGTGCTGCTTTTTGCATAAAAGCTTGTATTTTATCAGTTAATCTGCTCAATCTGCTTCTGAGCATGGAAAAGTTATCCAAGTACGGGTGGAAAAATCTGATCCAGGAAATGAATTTACCATTTTACTGAACCTTAAATAAGATCCGTTAAATGCTAGGTTTAATAATATGACTTCCATAGCATCGCATTCATTGAAATTGCCTTCTTTCCCACCAACATACCAGTTAAACATTGTAATAACACTACCTCCATGTTTTAAATCTGTAAAACTTATGGTAGGAAAGTGGTAATTACATACTCCTTCACTAATAAGCTTTTTCTGCCAGCATTCTCATGGAGTACATTTTAGAATTTCCTCATCTAAAATATAGGCATCTCCAAGTGCCTCATTCCTACCTCCCCACTTCCTGCACATCCCCATCCAGCCTCATGCAAAACAGTGTCAACTCCACCACTCTAATGTCTAAGATTATTACTCCAGCCTCCTGGAAAACTGAAGGGTGATATGAAAGGAATATAGGAGGTAGTGATAACCAGATGCAGAACATCTAACTGGCAGACTTGGCAGAGATTGGAAGGATAATTCAGTTTTGGACAAAATAAGTCCTTAAAGGAACAGTCTGACTGAAAAAAATAATACATTTATTTATTTATGCTAATTACCATCTTTTATTAAATACAATTTATCTTTTTTTTTTTTTTTTTAAAGTTAAAATTTTTACCCATAAAGAAGTGCAATACAGCACTTTCATGTTGCATTCCCCTCTTCAGACTCTGCCGGCAACTCTATGGCATCTGAATCAGCTGATCCCTATCAGGAGCGCATTTCTCTCCAGCCACGCTCCTAGTGAAGCTGGAGAGAAATGCACTCCTGATAGGGATCGGCTGATTCAGATGCTGTAGAGTCACTGGCAGTCTGAAGATAGGGTATGCAACACAGAAGTCCTGTATAGCACTTCTTTACAGGTAAGAATTTTAACTTTTTTTTAAAAAATTGTTAATAAATCGTATTTAATAAAAGGGGGGTAATTAGCATAAATAAATGTTTTGGGTTTCTTTTCGGACGGACTGTTCCTTTAACAACTTTGTGCGGAATCAACTCATTGCACAGATTGTTTAAAAAATATTATTGGAGCTACCAAACCTTCAACCAACAAGTTTGTCAGTTTTCCCTCCAATAGTAGTGTCTGTCTTTGAAGGCATGGATTTCTACCTGCCAGTCTTCCATTTAGTCACTGGGTCCTTGAGTTGCCTTGATCTTCCAGTTTCAGAACCAATTCTTGTATTGTTGATCAGGCCGTGGACTTCTTGATAAAATTTTCCTTTAGTGGCACTTATCAAGGTCACTTAGAGATTCTCTGTTGACCACCCAGTAGTTATTTATACCTGTGGCCTAGTAAACACCACATAGATGTACATTTTACTCAGCAGTTTATGAGGGCTGTGATGTTATAATTTATCTCTAATATATCTCGTTACCTGACATGTGGGGAATTTCCAAACCAATCACTACCAATACAGATTTAGACACATTCCAATTAATTTTTTTTTGTGAATAATTGAGAAATTTTGCATTATTTGCACAGAGATTATGGTAGTTTAATGTTCAGTTTCACATAGGTGAGTTTTTAAGATTAATTTAAGCGATTATTTTATAGTTGATTGAAATTTATTTTATTGATCTATGATTCTCTGTATACCTGGGGACCATAGGGGACACTCTTACACAATTGTTAATTTCCACAATGATGTCTTTTCCAGGTATTTCTGATCTTGTTTGTTGACACAACATGGTTGATACTTAGGTTACGATTTATAATTATATATTTCAGTGTATATATTGGGGTTATTGGCATGTTGAGGAAGACCCAAGAACCCAGACTGAGATATTACACAGTACGCATTGATTTAGCAGTATACCTACAGAATGAGTCTTATGGAGCGCATTTAATAAGATAGTTGTAAGCTCTATGCATGAGCGGTATATTCATATGCATGAGTGGGATTCTTTTGGTATGCATCTATTATATATATAAAAAAAAAAAGTATTATGATATTCAGTGATACCTTTTTTATTGTCAGTTTAGTTAGATGAGCTTTCGAGAGGTCTGTGGACTAACACAACCACTCTATCCTTTTTCATATATATAAGTTAAGATAGAGTGGTCATGTTAGTCCACAGATGTAAAATAAATGAGTATTGCAATACTTGGTGATACCTTTTTATTGGACTAACAGTCAGTTTAGATCTTGAGACTTGAGAAAGGGAGGACAGACCTCTTGAAAGCTTGCCTATTTATGCTGTCTGTTAGTCCAATAAAAAAGTAACCAAGTATTGCAATAATTATTTATATATTATAAATACATGCCTCAGTGCTTATCCACATATAGCAGCCATGAATTGAACAAAGCCTACCCTTTTACTAGACATTTACTAGCTGACATTTGTATTAGAAGCCAATGGAGTGCACTTAACATCTGAAGATGTTAGGGGTAATCCTCTTGTTTGAAGTGCAGAAATGAACACAGCACTTTTTTTGGCTTATTATTTACTGGTAAGGGAGCAGTATGTTGGGCGCTATTCTATATGGAAACTGTTTCTTTATAGTTTCTAATTTTTATGAGAACCCCATTCAGAAAAACTGATAATACTGCAGGTTTATGAGAAAAAGCCCTAACCTTTCTGTATCACTTTAATGTTTCCCAGTGTCTTGCACAAATCCTTTTCTGATCTTGCTTAGAACATTCTAAAAGGTGATTTTCCTTTTTGTGCTGTTTCATTGTTAATCTTCTTCAATAATGTACTCCTCTCTCTCTCATTCAGTTTTGTTCTTTCTTTCTGTAACTGCCCATTATCACACTCTATCTATAATGTCTTCACTTAGTTCTGCAGTTCTATACCATTTCCTCTTGTTTTTTTTCTGATTGATGTGAATAATCTAATTAGAAATCCTTGTGAAAACATTGTCTCAATGTAGGAGTTCTAATCCACTGGTTTATAAAACATTTCTGAATGTATCCTGTTTGTCTGGTATAAAGAGATCTAAATCTGGAAGCTCCAGTTTAACTTGGGAAAACTACAAGCTCATTCACTCTAGGGAGAGCAAGCACAGCAGCAGTTTAACATTAGAATTCTGATACTACGCTTGCTTTATTAGGCAAAAGTCACAGGAACAGGAAGTGAAGAGTATCATGGTACCTCTCAAGAGCAGAAGACATCTGCAAATTACTCAGAGCAGGGGCAGCACTGGACTGTAAAATAGAGATCAGCAAGTATATCAACTTTCCCCCTTAAGAATCACTCCTGGAGTTAAGGAGAGTTTGTAGTTATCCTTTAAATAAAAGGGTTCTGGGTTCAATTCCACCCTGGACTTCATCTGCATGGAGTTTGTATTTTCTCCCCGTATTTGCATTGGTTTCCTCTGGGCACTCCAGTTTCCTCCCACAATCCGAAAACATACATCTGTGTATGTGTGAATGAATAAGGAAACTAGATTGTAAGCTCCACGGGGCAGGGAGTGAAGTGAATGATGAATCTCGGTAAAGTGCTTCGTACTATATTAGCGCTATACACATACATACATTAATTTGTTATATGGTAGAAACAAAAGATCGTTGATTTCAATACCATTTAAAACACACAGGATCAGTGCCAGGTTTTGAACATTTCTCCTAAATCAGTGATATGTAAACTTTTTCAGCCTAGGGGCCATATAAATCAACAGCCGGCGCCAACTAATGGAATGTATATGCGTTCCGACGCATAACGAACCCGGAAGTAAGGGTCTTAACAATCCGGGGAAGCGTTATACCCAATTGTGAGCTACTGCAAACAGCATATTACTTAACTGACATCCTGATCAGTAATAAGATGACCAGGTCGTCTCAACTGTTGCCGATTTCCTGCACTGTGGGCAGAAGCATTCGAGGGCCGGATAGCACCATGTCGCTGGCCATAGGTTTGGCATCACTATCCTAAAGGAACATAAATATGTATGTATATCTTCAGCCCTTACTGCCTTTTCTTGAATTTGAAGCATGCATTTATCTTGAAAAAAACCAAATAATTTTGAGGAAAAGTAAATGTCAGTTTCAGACATTTGCAAACAGCACTTGGATTATATATAGGACACAAAAAGAAAAATGTGTTTCAATTAACTATTAAGACTAAAGGGCCTTTTTATGAATTACCGACTGAATACTGTGGACACTGGTTAAACTCATACTGTCATAAGGAGGTGAAACTGGAACCTTGCACATGTCAAGCCAATTTTCATTCAAATGCTTAGCGGGATAAATGGACTAATTAAAAACAAGACTATATTTGCAAGGCAAACGTTGGCATTCCATTTGTTTCCAGAGCTGTTACTCCTAGCTTAGATGGTGTAGTCCCAAAAAGTCCCAAAGTTGTATCCAAAAAGATCAGAATTAAAATAAATGATTTAGGTTCACTAAAATACAAAGGTAAGGTTAATGTTGTTTTATGATTTATATAAACTTTAGGAGATTTCTTTGCTCGAAGAAATGCTGTTTTCCACAGAGATTGTAGATTTGACCATTAACAGATCAGTTAAAATCACATTTGTTAGAAGCTAGAGGGAGTCAGAGATTACGGTTTTGGATGATTCTTGGAATGAGGGTTTTAGTGTAATGAAGCAGAGATATGTTTATCCAAAATATAGAAAAGGAATGTTCACATTCTTCCTGTCACCATTATAACAGATAACTCAAAGGGTAGCCTCACAAAAACTCCCTAGAGCTTATTTTATTCTGTTTTTACTTCCTGGTACAGCATAACAATCATATATAGCTGGTTTGTACCTCTCCAGCTGTTATGAACTTCAGCTCCCATCACCCAAGATGACCTTGATTGAGAGGGTTATTTCTTTTTAGGCTGTTGGAAGTTCCTTTTGTATGATCACTGCACAATCTGTGTGAATATATCAACCCTTGCATAATACACTGAAGGTCAGAAATTTCTGGTAACCTTTCACTACCCACACAAGATAAGAGAAGAATGACTTAGATAATTATTATACTGATGGTTTATTTTCGTGCCTCGGAAATGTGAATTATTTTTTTTGCCATGAAGACAAATAAATCATGGCTGTTCCAGGTTGGTCTTGATGTCTCCTAATTACTACCAACAACCCATTCGGATTGGGCAGGACAGAACAGATCCACAATAAAAATCACAATAACCTTTACATCTAGAAAATTATGGCTATAAACACTAGATTTGTGGTTTATAATTGAAGACATTGAATACTACCGGATGAGGGTTAACCTCTTCATTCCAAATGGAATGATTTAATTAGTATGCAAGCCTGGAATCACTTGGGCTCCAGGTAATGTTTCTTTACAAAAACAAGCAGAATAATAAACAATAAAAGCAAAGCACTGCTGGGATTCCTTTCAGTTGGAAAATAACTGGGTAAAAACTGTCAATTAAAACAAAAAAAACTTTTAAGGACCTTTAACAATGACAAAACTACCCAGCAGTGTTGTGCATGGAAGCTTCAGCATTCACCTGTGATCGCAGAAATATTTTTTTTCCAAAATAAGCAGTGCATATACAAAATAACCGATCAAAACATAAATGACAAGGACCATGTTGATTCTCAGCTGCAATTTAGAATCAACTGATGATTTTCCAGCAAGTGGTAGTACTAAAGTTCCAGTGCCTCAAATGGTTCTAAAAAGCTTATAGATGGCAACAAAGAGCAGGCGCTAACTTGGCATGGCAATGTTAGATCTGAAGATTGCAAGATTTTGAAGAGCACCTAGCTTGCATGTGATTCATTTCTTTCTCCAGTCATTTAAATGCTCCTTGTGTACTTCAAACAAGGTACAATTGCCTTAGGATCTGGTTCACTCCCCTGCTCTATCACAAGGGTCGCCCCAATCTCCAGGACTTATTTCTTGCCAACTCCATTGGATACTTTCCCCCTGCTGCGGTTCTTTCTTCTTGAGGTCTGCTCATTCTGCTTCATAGGGCTTTCAACTATAAAAGCAATAATGGGGGGGGGGGGGAAAGGGAGCAATTTAATAACAAAAAACTTGAGGTCCTAGCAAACTCTAAGAGCTAATATGATAAAAACAGGAATAAACATCTGAAGACTTCCTAACATCAGCAGAAATGTTTAAAAGCAACTTATTTAAATGAGCTCAACTGTTGTGCAAGTTTTTTTGTATGGGACTGAAGGTCTAGCATACACACCTTGACCATTATATCTTACCTATTACCTTACGCCCTAATGTTCAGAATTCAGACACAGATTATACTCCTCATTGCACAAATGCAGTGACCAACTACTTTTGCCCAGCTGGTTTATGGAGGAAAGCTGGGTATAATAAAGTCACTTGTGGCCGCTTTACACACTTTGTGGAATGGTTGTCAGGTTACCCAGGACCTCACGGGTGCCATAAACTACCAAACACACACATGTGAATATGGCATATTCAGACAACCTTTCAAAAAACCAAAACCATCATTATTTGGGGGAATATGCTCTAAAGCAGGGGTCAGGAATCTTTTTGGCTGAGGGAGCCATATACGTGAGGCTGCCTCAGCCCTTTTGAATCCGGAGCCGCTGATGTCACCTATGTGACATCAGCGGCTCCTGATTGGCTAGCAAACCGGAAGGCAGTGATGTCAGTGGCTCCTGATTGGCTAGCAACCTGGAAGCGCTGAGACAGCTTCCTCTCTACAGCGCTTGCCGGCAGACTGTAATGAGCAGTGCTTGCACCGCTTGTTACATTGAAAGAGCCAGATGCAGCCATCAAAAAAGCCATATCTGTCTCAAGAAACATAGGTTGCCGACCCGTGCTCTAAAGAAATATCAGTTATTTATATGCCAAAACTAGGTAAAAGGCACTTTTCATGCTTAAATTGCTAGGTGTAACAACTGTAATTTTCATAGTTTTGAGATCTGACAAGGATATACAAACCCGCAGTACCCAAACATGACCTGCCATTAAACATAAAATAGGAACTCAAAATGGTAAATTAAATAGGATTTTATCATTTAGGTACTTTCGTGCTATAAAATATCTCAAATAAAGGATTAACATGTATTTCTAAAACTAAGCTAACACTTTAGAAAGATGAAACAAACGCCAATGTGATTCAGTGAGTCATGGAAAAATCATGGCACAGGCCAAATAAGTATAAACATCACTAGAAAAAGGAACTCCGGTCCGAGTTCACAAGCGAGAACTGACAGCCAATCACAGGAAAAGAGGAACAAGCCTTATAGATGACCAGGTGTAATGAGCATAAAACAAGTAAAACTTATTTCTACTCAACAAATATACTGCCTCTCAATCAGTCTGTCTCATGATGTACCCTGTATAACACATTCACCACCTTTTCCTTTCAGAAAATAAACCACAACAACTTTATTTAGGAGTGGGGAGAACTAAGGTTATAATTTATTACAATCTGTTATATTGTTTCCTTGGTTGCCTGGGAATGCGATTGGACCAATCACAGAGGTCATAAACTCTGGACAGAATACAAGTAGTGTGACATTCCTTACAGATATTTCCCTGTGTGGCATGCTCAGTTAGATTATACTACAGGCTTTCTCTCCCCAGTGTTTCAAGGAATGTGTTAGAGATGCATCTTGAAGGGCAAGGGGTCTATGTTTTACATAAAGATGATTATTTGTTAAGGAGCTAATTATCTTTCTCAAATTAATTTTAGACAATTTCCATATTGTGTAAAAAAGTTCATTTACCATACTTATTATTTAGTGTATTATATCTGTGATGTAAGCAGCCATCTTTTTTAGTATTGCAGGTGAAAAGCCTCATGGAGATTTGTCTGCATACAATGGTGCTATCAGGCAACAGACACATCTTGAAAGGGCTTTAAAGTTTGAATGTTATTATGCTATTAAGGGGGTTTCATCCCAGTTTTATGTATTGCTTTCTATTGCATTTCTCTTTGCATGGATGGTCCTGGCCATTCCATTGTACACCAAGAGAGGAGGTACTCAATGGAGCAGCAGATTAGCGCACAGATGGATAGATTGATAAACTCAGTCTGGATTTGAGAGATTAGAATCATGACTGCATTGCCATAGTATAGCAGAGACTCTAACCCCGGAGTTAGTGCATTCCTATAAGAACTAATACAGCTGTTCTCCAGTGAAAAACCAGTGAGTAGGGACTTGGGCATGCGGACCTAAGACAGGTCCCTGAAAAACAAAATCCTGCAGAATATGGGACAGTTAGGAGGCATGTATGTGTGTGTGTGTGTGTGTGTATATGTATGTATGTATGTATGTATATATATTAATTTTTTAAATCTTATAACAATATTTTTTGTAATCATTTTAGTTTTTTGCTCCTGACTTCATTATTATCCTGCTGTTACTTCCATCACAGCTCTATAAAGTAAAAGTAAGTAAGGAGCCAGGGATTGCATAATGAATAAGCAATAAAATAACAAGGCTTTTTAAATGTATTATCTGTAAGAAATGTTAAATAAACCAAACATTTGTCCCCTGGCTGTAGTTGCCCTGTAAAGCGTTTACACGGAGAATTATTTTTTTTCTTTTATAAAAATTGTCTCAAGTAAACTGAATCTTCCACTAGTTGACTTTAAAAAACAACCTAATTCCTGTACTGTTACATAGCTACAAAATGAACTAATCAAACTACAGGACCCACAGGTAACAATATAATGACTGGGAAAGCAACACTAGCAACAGACAGGCAAAGTCACTTTGTATTCCAGAAACATTTCAACTGCGACACGTGAATAAAGGTATTTCCAAGACATCCTTAGGGTCTTATATCCGTGATACATTCTATTTAATGTTCTCTCACAGATATATAGATGGTAGAGACAAAGAGTTCGGTTGCAAGCGACCAGCTGTAATATAAAAATCACTTGGAGGGACAACTACTGTTATTTTCTGCACTTGTCCTAAAATATTAAAAAATATATATGAAAACAAAAATAAAAAAAAGTTTTCCAGTCTTTTGCACAAGAGCCCCACCTAGTGGCACAAAGCTAAAGTTATTTATTGAAAAAGCCTGTGTATGGAATTGTGCTATTGTAAGCACCCAGTGTAAAATTTCCTGATGTCCTTGAGTTAAAACAGTAAGTCAGAAACTCAATACACTTACTGATATTAATCAGATTGCTGAAGGCTAAGTTCCCAGAGTAAATTATCCCTCTACAGAACTCTTTGACTGTATGTGGGAGAAGCCCTGAGCTTATCAGTGCCAGGTGAGAGGATGGAGGGAGCAGTCATAAGCTCCTGTTCATTCCGTTGCTTGAGTTCTCTATTTTAGTAAGACACAAAGAACTCCGGGCTACCAGAGGGTAAACCTTTTAGCTTACCAAATATGGTTATTTAACCAAGCAAAGGCTGGCTGGCATTTAGCATGCCAGGCAGACTGTGACATTATTTGCCCTTTAATCTCCACTCTGGTGTGGTAAAAAAAGATGAATACATTAATATTACTTCTTTATGCAGTAAATGCATATTATCACGTTATCAAGTGAACAGTGTTTGTGATAATAAATAAAAGATAAAGTGATACAAGCAATTTCTATATATAATTTAGCACATCAGAATTCTGCTTCTGCACATGCTCCACTCAGTGAGTTTGAACAGGAAGCAGGAAGTGCAGAGTTTCACAGAGTAGAGGATATCAGTTTGCTAGTGAGAGCAGAAGGCAATGATGGAGTACATACTTCTCCCTTCCCCTTTAGGAATTACCCCCTCTAAAAAACGACAAACATTTTCAATTGAACAACTAAATCTTTGCATCAATTAAAGAACCCAATTAAACTAATGCACTCTCACAGCTCTACATCTTGAGGCAGTAATTGTGCTATACTCAAGGCATTCCTTTGCAGAACACTCACCTTGTTTTTCAGTATGATGCCAGGGAATATCAGTATTATAGGTGCTGTCCTCACACTCTGAAAATGTCTGCAGGGAAAACGATGAAGTCACATAGGAAAGGAGTAAGGAAGAAAATTAGGTTAAAATGGAGAGGTTGACTAGAGGAAACCCAGGTTAGCTGGGTAGTACCCGTGAATTTTACATTTATTCAATAAAGATTAAATATTTTAACCTATGTTATGCGACTCCTCTAGGGTAAGGTTATTCAATGACAATTATCTAGTCTCTTATCTAGTAAAACTTTCAATTAACTTTAAGGAGGAAGGGATCATGGTGATTATACCTTTTTTTGTTGTTGTGTGGGTAATATTTTTATCAGTTGTAAGACAAACCACAACAGTGGACTATTGTAGTGTGTTCTCTTTTATCTTTCCCCTCTACAAAGAGAACTGTAAAATATACTTAATTGTGTAAATTTGCAGGGTTTCTCACTCAGAGACCCAGGTCTCCAGGGAAACCCTCAAGTTCTCTGGACCTCATGTAAAACATGTCCCAAATACAGCCCTCTCTTGGCCAAACCCGTGCCCCATTATAACCTAAAACAATCCCATTGGCTCTAAATCATGAAGACCCTAGATGAAGTTATTTACAGTATGAAGCTCTGCCCCCAGTCTCTGTAGAAGGGACACTCAGCCCCTGTAGGGTCCCAGGTATGTTAATTTCTGGTTAAATTTTAACCCTTGAATAATAAAATCGAAGCTGACCTTCAAAATAATGGCAGTTGCTAGATATCTGTGTATTTCACTGGAATAAGCTTAATTAAGAAATACTGCATCTTACCTTTTCTCTTTGCCCACAATAATCTGCGTACCACACCATGCCATAGAGGCAGAGGAATGTAGTGATTGCCTGCAAAACAAAACATGTCCTAAGCACAGCACTGGGACTATAAAGAAGCAGGAAGTACAAATGAATATGGATGGAATTCTGGGCCACAGTAGAGAAAATATTCCACCCATTATGGAGAATGAGAAGCTGCCCTTTTTAAGAGCCATCTCCTTCTATTTTGTCTTTCTTGGAAGTATACATTACTTTTAGCAATGTTTTAAATGTGAAAAGTTCAAAGAATGTAACATATTTCTAAAACCTACTAGAAAACTTCAATATAAGAAGTTAAATAAAAAATAAAGTAAATTAGTAGAAACATAATAATTAAATTATTTGTAGCTGGGAGAATTAGCTGACAAAATGTCGGTAGCATTACTGAACCTTTAGGGCAAAGCTACACTTGCAGTTTTGCAACAAAACACACGTCGGTATAGTCAATGGGCAATGGTTTATGACAGATTAGTGCATTGTTAAAAGCCTTAACTACTTACTACTGACTGCATATACGCTGCCATACATTGATGTAGTTGACTACCAAATATACACATGCTTATTAGAGATTTACAAAGCAAACAGATGACTTACCACACAGAGCAGCCAGAGAACTACATAAAGTAAATGAGTTTTAGAGAAGAGGTCTTGACCAAACTTTATGCAAACTGTAGCTTCAAGGAAGGCGATTGCTCTGTAACAATAGAAAAAAACGACAGTGACACAAAGTTACTGCTGTAAACAGGGCTCGATTTTCCTATAGCTAAAAGAGGCAAGTGCCTATAGGCAGCTCAGTCAGAAGGACTCCTCACACTCCTAGTCAGGGCAATCAAGGAAATGAACTCTAATTGTAGAAGTATTTTTAATAGTCAAGTGTTGATTCTGACATTTGCTACTTCACTTTGCATGACTTATAAGTCACATAGCAATCCCGTACACTATAATTAAGTCTGTATTTATTTTACATGGGAGTGTGGCCTAAAGCACCAAACATTCTTTGCCTATAAGCTCCTGAGATATAAATTTCACACTGGCTGTAAAATAATGAAAACACTGGTCACATCGTCTTACAGGAAACAAATGGAAGCTGAGCAAATTGATAGGTAAATGAAGTTTGCCAATTTTCATGTCTACATTTCTATAACCATAATAGATTCAAAGTGACTATAACCCTCTCTGAAATCCTCTGTGACTGAGCTCTGAAACCTTGGCTATTCCTATTGTAAGGGCAGCCATTTTATGGACTAAATAAATGAAGTTCAATTTCATTTCACACCTGCAGGCTACACCTCCTCATTAATAAAATGTTTTGACCTTTGCCCATCCTTCTGCTATAGAAAAATGTTATTAGGGCTGAAGTTCTATCTAATGAGCTTGTAGACACAAATTGAGGCTTTTAGCCCTGCTCATATTAAGGCACGCTCATCAATGTCCCCCTGACTCCATCCCTTTACTTTCTCAAGATATGGCACAACTCTTCAAACATGGGAGACAGCAGTCTCTGCAGAGATACCAGGATCATTTTTAAAGGTGGCCATGCACAAATGTATACAGTCAAGAAAACAGACTGCAAATGATCATTATTGAACAAACTTTCTGGTTAATTGCACATGTGTGGGTGTTCACCGATCAAAACCAATCAATGGTGGTTTAATGCATCTGACTGCACCAGGTGAAAACAAAATCTTAGATGTTTGCCATCCACTGAATGTTATGAATGTTTTGTGGAGCAATCATTTAAAACAAATTGTATTCCTCTCCTGCCTTGAGAGGGCCTATTGATTTTATCAGTCAACTAACAAATCACATGCCTACTTTTCTTCAGCTATATCCAGAAGCATTTTCACACAAACATGGAGCCAAAAATAAATTTTAAAAATCCACATCAGGATTGAAATAATGAAGGTCTGGAACAATACTGAAGAAGTAGCATAGCAGTGCTGTACACAATATAAATAAATGGAACTGGAGTCTAAATACAAAAGGATATTACACTTACAATACCTGGGAGAATGAACTCTACGTTCCTATTCTAAAGAGCAAGGCAACTTTAGGTCTAGTGCAAGAAATTATTCTTACAGGCTTGTGAATGTGAACTATTACATTAGTGATCTTTGGAGTCAACTCTTCAGATGTTGATGGGCAACAATTCCTGGCATTCCAACCAGTGTCCTCAGCTATTGTCGGAATATTGAGATATAAGGAACAGTTATTGCGAAATTTACTAAAGTCGAAAAGGATTTTTATTTTTTTGCCCGTTTTTCACAGCAAAAAGATCGAAAATTTGCTTTTGGCCTCTCAGTCCAATTTTAGGGTGAAAAACTGGCAAAAAATGGTTGAAAACTGGCAAAAAAATGGGGGCGAAAAAGGTAGAAAATGTAATCATTGGTCGTTTTCGCTGCGAAAAATGGGTGAACAGGTCGAAAAAATAGTTTTCGACTTTAGTCAATTTTGCCCTAAGAGAGCAATGGTTTGTTCCTGATCATTGTATCCATTTCCATGGAATGAAATTTGAAGTTAACTGAACTTTGGGGTGCCTGTTGCTCTATCAGAATATATTCTATGGGAACTACTTGCTAAATATCCTATAGCCATTTTCTTACCTGGCCAACATAGTCATCTCTACATGATTAGGTCCATATTACATTTTCCTCTGATAACATATTGGCAATAAAAATGAGAAACAATGAAAGTAGTGAAAAAAATCCTTAGAAGAAGAGATGAGTAAGAGTACAGCATGTTGTTTACATAGAAAGGGAGCTTATGAACACAAACTCAATCTTATAGAGACAGGTGACTTTGTTTAAATAGACTGCTGCTCCATGACCATTAATAAAATGGTAGAAAAGTAGTAACTATCAAACCTGGGATGTGAAATGTAACTGGTTACATATGGGGGAGGAAAGCTACAATACAAGCGGTAAAAAGTGCTCCCTGAAAAATGTGTACATAAAAAGGCCTGTTTATAGTAATGTGGATAACCAAACCTCCAAAACAAAAACCTTATATTTTCAGCATGTAATCAAATTCTCTAAATGTTTTTAGCTAAAGCGGAAATTAAAGTGCACCTGTTGCCTAAAAACCAATACTAATTAAGTTCCTATTAATGAAATTAACGTTTTTCTAAATATATATGTGTTTTTTAAAAAATGTACCTTTATACAGCGTTTCTCTCTGTCATCTTCCCTGTCAGCCTGACTTTTCTTTCCTGGGTCGGGTGATGATGATTGACATTATAGCTCCTCCAATCAGATCCCTACTAGATCGTGATTTAAGGGATCTGATTGGAGGAGCTATAATGTCAATCATTATTTAGCCCTGCCCATTCAGCACTTGGGAAAAAAAGTCAGGTTGACAGGGAAGATGACAGAGAGAAACACTGTATAATGGTATATTTTTTTAAATACATATATATTTACAAAAAATGTTTATTTCATTAGTACAATCTAAATTAGTACTTGTTTTGAGGTGACAGGTCCACTTTAAGCCTCTATTAAAAAGCCCTAATCTGAAGATCATAGCCCCCAAATAAATACTTTTCTAATAGACAGTAACCCTTTAACAAAAAAACACAGTCCAACTCGCAAGCTCCCTGATCTTTTCACTCATTTGACAGGAATCCCACTGTAGCTGTGGTCCCTTCACACACACATGGGAGTTGTCATATTACATCACTTGGTAGGGATCTTCTCCATAATCAGCAACATTAAGTGGCCAGATTAGTCAAACTAGACTATCAGGAATGACTTACCTAAAGAACACAATATGCCAACTATGATTTAATAGAAATCAAATATGCCTATCTAATGGGAACCCCAATATACACTGACTTAGTTTACCTTCTCTTAATAAATCCAACTATATTAAGCCAGAGTGATGCTTGGCACAAACATTATTGTAAAGCTAAGCCTGAATTCTAATACACTGCATGATAATTTAGCCACCGAATGGCACTCTGCGTTGGAGATCTGAGGTAAGCTTTTCATTGGCAGATAACAGTAGCATGGCTTTCTCGTAGAATGAGCTCATTATTTAGAATTTAAAACAATAGCATACAAATATATTATGTGACCCCCTAATGCCAAAATGGACAATAAACCTAATTTTCCAACAACAACAAAAATAATAATAATAATTTTGTACATAACATGCAACTGAAAATATCTCAATCCAACTTCTTCCACTAGTATGCTTTCAATCCAACTTCTTCCACTAGTATGCTTTCAATCCATCTTCTTCCACTAGTATGCTTTCAATCCATCTTCTTCCACTAGTATGCTTTCAATCCAACTTCTTCCACTAGTATGCTTTCAATCCAACTTCTTCCACTAGTATGCTTTTAACTGAATTTTTAGGGGTTATCGTGCTTTGCTAGTCTTGCTGTTAATGCTGATTTTCAGCTATAATCAACACCATTTTCCTTTTACACTCTCCTGTTGCTTTTTCACCCAGCGGTCACTGCTAAAGTCATTAGTGTAAAACCGGACCTACCGAGTTAGCTTTTTACTAGGGTTCAGGGGTGAGAATGGTGAAAAGGATAAATGCAGCTCTTTTCACAGTAAAATGAAAAAGTATTGATTTTAAAGGGTTTTATTTAGGTGTATTGAGGTGTCTATTCTTTGTCTAGAATAATAAAAATCATAATCAGAATTGTCCCTTTGTACGGTGCACCAATTAACCTATTGGTTTTTTTTCATAGCGACTAGTGACAACCGTGTATTAAGAGGAATATTATCAACAGAGAAATAGGTTGTTGTAGGTGTCTTAAAAATTTGTCCTGCAGTGCAGGTGCTGATGAGTGATGAAGTCAGGCTGTGGATCCAGCAGCTATCCTACCTAGATCCTCGCTGCGAGTGAGCGCTCCTTCAGTGTAGGCTGTGGATCCAACCTGAAAACTGTTAAGTCGGGTCTACGGCCTGCACTGAAGGAGTGCTCGCTCACTGGGGGGAGGGACGGGATCCAAGACAACTGTTAGAGCAGCAGAGGTGATGGCATGCGTGCCCACAGTAAGGGCTTCGAGTGACCTCTCTGGCACGCATGCCATAGGTTTGCCACCACTGCTCTATAGGATTCCATTCTACACATAAAGCAGATGGAATTATAACATTTGAAAAAGAAGCAAAGAAGAATGTTAGTGCAAGTGTAGATGTTTCACTGCATGCTTCCACATACTTACCCAAACACCCAACACTGGGTTCCAACCCTTTTGCATTGCGTATCAGTGAGATATGCATAGTACTGCCTAGAATATAAAGAAAAGCTTATCATGGATATGTAATGTTTTCAGAAATGACTCCTAATTTTTCAAGTGGAGATAAACCTCAGGCAGGTGCCATAAGATAAGCCTGTGCATAACTAAATTATCCCCACTGTGGCAGGTTACCCTGCAGTCTACTGAGCCCTTCTTTTTCTTTGCTTTCTAAAAAAATTAACTTAAGTCTCCTAATAAATCACATTTGCTCAATTAGCCTACATGCCAGCAAAGCAATAAGCCCACAGTCTTTCCCTTCCTACTAAACTACTTGATTATTTATGCTTTTTCTGCATGCAATATTTCACAAGTACATGTTAGCCTTTGTAGTGTTTCAGCTTTGCTGCCTGCAAAGAAAGCGGGTGTCCTGCACATTGAATTCTTACAGAGCATGTGTGAAACCCAGCACTGAGTGAATTCCTCATTGATATTCACAGGTGAATGTACCATGTGACATTGCCCAACCAGTAAATCACTAACTGTGATGAAGTGTCAGGGTTGATTAACATATTAATTTGGTCCATTAAGGGACTGTGAGACAGTAGCAACAGCAGTTCTGTAAGATAGCACTACAGACCATTTGACTGCTAAATAACAGCAGTTCTG
>WMED01007859.1:0-17340 GCA_019650415.1 Pipa parva | reverse complement strand
GAGAAAGATAATTATCTTTAGCAATTGACAAAAACCTATTTCCTTTATGGGATCTACATGAACCGACATGTTATTTTTCTGCACTTATTACCCCCATATTTGTATATGTTAGTCTACCTTACATTTCTAAGCTCTATAGAGCAGGGAAGTGCATTACCTTGTTTCAATCACTGTCTGGCACTTGGAGTGATTCTCATGATTTTATGTTTGCAATTTAATTTATTTGTATTATGTTAAGCACTTTCCCATGTCTGTATTATAATTGTATTGTTGAATTGTACAGAACTGCATAACTTTACTTTATAAATAAAAATATACATGCAAACATACATATACATGGTATATTCCGTAGTTTTAAAACTTTATGTATCTTAAACTTGTAGTAAACAATAGCTGGGTAGTCAAATACTCAAGATCTGTGTTCTAAAGTGTAATGAGTCATTAACTCACAGTTTCCTGCTTATAACAGGTTTTTACTTCATTCCTCATTTCCTGGTTATTTTTATATATTAATATATATTATATATTAGTCATCATTATCCTTTGCTGTAATGGTATCTTGCCAAATAGTACAGGGGATAAGAATCCTATTTATGGGAATACCCCAGACATATGTTTTATCATTGTTTCACAGTTGAAAATCTAAAGGAAAGTTGAATAGATTATCATCAAGTATTAGTATTATAACATTATATAAGAAGACATTATAAGTTGTTTATTATCATTTCTATTATCCTAGGCTGTTTTTTTTTTTAATTTTGTACGACATAATACACTGAGCGGTAAGATTTACAAGTACCAGTTGGTTTGAAAGATCAAATGTTCAGCCTTTTTATCCACAAACTAATTCTACAACTTGAATTTTAAATATGATTGCTTAAAAATGAGAAAACAACCAGATATTTTATTTTTTGATGCTTATTTTGTGTTTGTCTGAAAGATAGAAGACCCAGAAAAGCTTGTGATCATGTTTTTTTCCTGTAGTAACCCTTAGTAACTAAATTCCATTAGTTGGGTCTAGTTGAGGTTTTACAATAGAATCTGAGCATCTGAATGATGACATCACTTCCTGGCTGCCTTTATTAAATAAAAATACAAAGATCCTTCACCTGAAACAACTCACTATCTCTGTACTGCCAAAAACATTTATATTTCTTTTATTAAGTGTCAGTTGATTAACACTGTACACTTGACCAATGCCTCCTAAATAGCCCAATGCACACCTTCAGCGTAATTGACATCATCAGTACCCATACTTATCCACAAAATGCACACCAGTGTAGCTTGGGGCAAAGCCTGGCTGTGCAAGTGATGTAACTGGGAGGAATATAGTAAAAAATTCCAAGAGATGTTCAAGGTCACTGACCCTTGGCAACCAGAAAATCTTGGCTTTATTTTTCTTTATTTATGATGACTTTTCCTCACTTATCTTTCCATTCAGGTAGTATGCTATTGCTCATACAGTAACACATGTTGAACATGATATAATACATCTAACAGACAAGTTACACTTTGATAAACACGACCCTTAATGGAACAGAAACTGAGGGGGCATCTTTACATTTTTTTATTTAAAATGCAGAATAATGAACTACATTTATGCAAGTCAGATGCAATTACTTTAGAAGTCATCCTTGTAATATCCAGTGATCATCAAACTACTTTAGAAATCATTTAGTTATCATCATTCATCATCAAGATTCTAAAGTCAGGGTATGTTTGACTATTAAAAATGATTAGAAGGGGCGGCACCTAACATAAGAGAAAATGGCAGCATAATCCTATAGTTCTGCTGGTGTGAAGCTACAGAAAAGCAACAAACAGGGGGAAAACACACAGAACCGACTCACATTGTGGCCCTAAAAGACATGTTGAGCTACTCGCCCTACTCACCCGTAGCTGCGCAGCTTACACAGAGTGAAGTTGACTACATCTCAACAGCAACAATGTGCTCACTCTCTAAATGGAGATCAACGAGCCAGGAAACCACACCACCCATGTGGAAGAGAAAATGGTGGAATTCGCAGACACAATTATTGAAACCATCAACAGACAAACTTTATTAGAAGAAGTAAAATGGCTGACATCGAACACAGAAGCAGATATCATAGCATCAAAAGTCTGAGGTATACCAGAAACAATACAAGTGGGAGAGGTAGAGGGATTTGTAAAGGATTTCTTCCTGAGCCCGCTGCCTTCAGCCACAGGTTCAGACCTATTAACAGACCGAATAATCCAGATTGCCAAACCCTCATACCCCCCTGAACAAATACCCAGAGACACACTGATGCATGTACGTGTTTTCAAAATAAAAGAAAAGATCCCAGCAATGCTGAGATCCAAACCAACACTTCCTGCATCATATGCATAGTTGGCAGTATACTCTGACTTCTTGCAGATGACAATGATAAAAAGGGAAGCTTTCCAACATATCACCACAACACTGAGACAAAACTGAATCCAATATAAATGGAGATTCCCAGTAAAGCTAGTGATTGTGAGAAATGGAAAACCAAAAACAGTCACAAACCCAGAAGAAGGTCATGTTCTACTAAAACTTTGGAGACTAGGTAGCAACAGAAAAGAACAGCCATGCACATAAGACAAGCCACTGCAGCTGAAATAAACAAAGAATGGAAAAATGCCTAATCCATGAAGCTGATGAAGAGGGACTAAAAAATGACTCACACCAAAGAGGAAAACATAAAAGTTAAACAGCAAAAGCATTGAAAATCCACAAACAAATATTTATTTTTTCTTCTTTTTCTCTTGCCCACCCTTTCAAAAATGCCTAAAAAGATGGGATGTTAATGCCTAAAGGGCAACGAAACTATGGACAACCAAAAACTCATTCTCAGAAAGGTGATTCTTATCGTAGAGGAAAAGAAGATAATCCACATCCCACACATCAAAGGACTCCAAAGGAAACTATGTAAAACTCATATGCGACCTACAATACAACAAGAAGGTAAAAGAAGGTCAAACACCAGGAAAGCAACTCCTATTCAAGGCAACAAAAGCAACACAACACCAACAAGAAGACTTGCACCTCACACACCATTAAGCCCAAACCATAAACTAGAGAAATAACTTCTTCCCCCCCTCTTTTTTTTTTTTTCTCCCTAACCACTGGATAGCAGAATACCCCACAAGAAGGGAAAAAAATAAAGAGCAACCCTCCTCTCACCCCAAAAAAAGAGACAAGGGTGACAAGACATGAAGATGTTCACCCTTAAGATAACTTTGATACCTTCAAAGCCGAATGAGGCCCAAAGGTTGAAAGAACTGGTCATTTCTCCAAATAAGGAGAAACAAGTAATTGTTTTCTATGTTTTGAAATTATGTTCTGAAATGCTTGCTGGCCTCCTACCACTTCTTGGATCCCAAATGAGAGTGAAAACAATAGCATTACAGCATCTCATCACCCCAAATAATGGGGATCAAAATTATCTCACTTAACGCAAGGGGCCTAAATTCTCCCCCCAAAAAATCTTATCCTGGAAAGAGGCATTTAAACAAAGAGCTGATATAATTTGCTTTCAGGAGACCCACTTCAAAAAATCAAGACCACCCGAATTTTAAAATAAAAAATTCCAAATAGCTCTCCACTCTATGGTGGACTCCAAGAAGCGAGGAGAATCTATATTATTCTCAAATAATCTAGCTCTGCAGATTCAAAAAGCTAAGCTAGACCCAAAAGGGAGGTTTGTAATTGTTATATGTGCTATTAATAATAGGGCATATACTATAGCAAGAATCTATTCCCCAAACCAAAATTAAAACAGATTCCTCAACAGATTAGATTACAATATTTATTTGTCATTGGTTAGTACAGGCATACATATCAGTGAAATTACATTATTTACATATGCGTCATAGATTAAAAAAAGAAATAACGATATACCAATATCTCTATGTAGAGTGGCAGAAGCAGTGAATCAATTAATATAATAGTTTTATAGTATATAGTAATAATTTAAATACATAAGTAGTAAATAGTAAAATAGTAATAGTAATATACAGTGGTATGGTTTGCCATGGCTCAAGGTGATTCATACATATAAATTAGAGCAACAGTGAACAGGGCCCTACTGTGTATGTTAGACATGTTAAGACAACGCTGGGGTGATACCTGCTTTTTTTTGCTCTTCCTTTTACAGTTTTTAACTGTGATGCTGAACCTTATATTCATGAAGTGCCCCAAAAGACCAATTTATAAAAGATGTATGCAACCAGCAATCAAAAGAGCAACACAAAACGATAAAAATAAATCAGGAATTCAATTACCAAGAAAGCATATTTATAAGAATGGCATAGGAATTACCAAATGGCAGTGTTCTTTTTCTGATGTTAATGACCCATTCATTAGTTTCAGTTAAATGACTTGAAACATTTTGGCTTGATATAAACTTTTTCTGCAGCTGTGGACTCCGTTGGTGCTAGTATAAAATCAGTCATATAGTAATAAAGGACCATGATATAAATCAAAATTAACATTTTGATTGGTCTGGCAGTTATTCAGATAAACTTGTAAAAATGTTATCTTTGAAATTAATTTGTGAATTGTATTGCTTTCTGTCTTTTCTTATCTTTACTGATAGCAGCCATGTTATTAAAAAGACGTCACCCAGTCCCATTATTTTCTATGGGAAAGAAAATAAAGCAAATACAGGAAATGTGCCTTAAAACCTGATTTTTTTAAAGTTAGTAGCTAAATATCTTACACATTTTACACAATTTGTAACTTTTGGAATCACAAATTGAATCTATGGTAATTATAAATGCATTTGAGGCATTTTCAGTTTTTGGTATTAATGTTCTTTTAATGTCTTAGTAGAGGGTATCTCAAGAATAAGCTAAACTGCCCGTACAATATAACTAAATTCTCTGAATTGTTTTACTGCATTACATTGATAATACTGAGTGCTCAAACCACATGCTGTCATCTGTTATTACAGGGACCTCAAATTTCAGCAACCAGCCTGCGCGGTTGATCGCTGGATACGGTTGTTGTAAAACCTTCTTGTCTGTGATTTTTAGAAAATTTTTTAAAATGGTAAGCAGGAACATGACACCTGGCCTTGTGCATGTATGTAAATAAATAACTACTGTTAAGTAGGAGGACCTTGTATAATGTTTTAGGCATTGTGGTGAGTGAGTGCTACTTTGTACAACATTCTTATACTAATTGACATTCAGTTTTTTCTTACAACTGTATATTTTGTAGGATCTGGCTGAAGGAACATTGCATCAGAAATGGCTCATGACCAACTGAGTAATACTATCATAGACTAACAGCAATTTTATCATGTAAAGGAATCAGCATATAATTTAATGTTACCTCCGTAAAATATTGGATTTAAAAAAAAAAAAAAAAGGTTTTTTATCTGTTACATACTTTCTTAATAGAAATGTCTTCTGTTTCAAGATATTTGAACTCTTTCACTGCCTGATGTTTAGATTTTTAGTTAAAATCAAAGGGATTGTTGTTAAGTACACAAAAATTTAGTTTTCACCAAAAAAGGAAAAAATGTACCCAAATATGAAAACTGAACTATTTGGCTTTTTACAAAATTATTTTTGTTTCAAAAATGGTCTTGGTAAAAACTAGTGAAATGGGTGAAAAAAAAAAAATCTTTTACTTAACTAATTTGGAAATATGTCCTAAGAGACTGATTGGTTTACTGGTGTTGGTTCAGAGGAGGGCAAAAAGACCTTTTAAAGATAGAGGCAATTTTTCATTAACGTAGGAACAGGTTCCTTCCTGACCCCTAGCCGTGTTTACACTGTATCAACATGCTACTAAACATTCTTGATTTAATAAACTTTTAGGTTGTTCATTATGTTTTGTAACTATTTATATATATATTTGAAGGACTTCAGTGATTTTTCTAGGTCCTGTAGAAACTATGACACAATTTCACAGCCATTACAGTAAATTACCCTTTAGGGCAGGATCACACTGGTACACCACTGCGCATAATATGCAGTATTATGGATAATACTGCGCACTGCGCATAATGCGCTAGTGTGAACCTAGCCTTACACAGATGGAGATAAAATCTTTTTTCTTCCAGCCTCAGAGGGTAGCTATATACCCTATGTGTTCTTCTGAATGTTTGCCACTTATTGCAATATTTATTATACAGATTAGAGAATCTCTAATATCCTTTGAGAACATCCCATTTTCATAGGCTTGCATGGCAATAGATCTACATTTTCATTATTTCCATCCTTGGGTTACAATCTTCTCATAATGAGAGATGATAAAAAGCTGACTATATACCTGTCTTTATCTGCTTCGCAAATGATAATATTCTGGTTGGCAAGTAAAGTCTGTACTGCCTCTCTTTTACTTCTGGTCAAATTGTAAGATACAAATTTAATATTTGATCAAAGTTTTTCACCCTTTCTAGATACAGCATTCAAAAGTATCTGAGGTTTATATTTACTTACTGACTTAAGTGACTTTAATGTGGGTTTGGCTCTTAATGATACAAGGACCAGTTCCTACCTTGAACATTGTTAGGGAAAAATGTAATAAAATAAAAAAATATTGATAACACGATATCGATATTACCGATATTGCGATATTGATATTGCCGATATCAGAAAAAATTTGATATTACAATATTGGCAATATCGATATCTCGATATCGCTATTTACGATTTTATTCAATTTCACCCTAATAAAATTATATATATATATATATATATATATATATATATATATATATATATATACATATAAATATCATTTATAAGTTAAATAATAAACAGAAGCTAACTCAAAACAGTAGACCATTCAGAGCATAAACCATTGAAATCAATTCTCTGGAGACAGTTCTTTAGCCAGTTTTACAAACTGCACCAAATAGATATTTACACAGCAGGCATTTGTGTGAGATAAAGAAAAATGCCTTAATAAAGTTTAGGCAAATAGATAATTATTAGATGATATTTTCCCTAGCTAAGTAGCTAAGTAAAAGTGTTGAGGAAAGCATTGCCCTTAGAACATTATCTATCAGCAACTCTAAAGGAAATGGTCTTGGCTCTCTGATCTAACAATTTCGCATGAATTTATAAAAATAAACAAGACACAACATCCAGAAACATGTATATAGTTTTAGTCAGTTAAGTCAAACCAACCTCTTCCTTGATTATTTCTAAATGGTGTTAGTTGCTGAAAGGTTGAACTGTAATCGAGTGAAGAGTAGAAGAGTGAGTTGTTTTTATTAGAAGCATTTGCTGATTGAAGGCAGTTGAAAGAGCTCACACTCATACTGAGAAAGTCAGAGGTCATTTTATAATGATCTCCTATTCTCCTTACTACTGCAAGTGAAGTAATAAGGCCAGTCTTTAGATAGATGTTCGATTGATCTTCTGTAAAACATGAATGTTGGCATTTAAAATCCTGCATGATCTTTTCCCAGCAATTGTATTCTTTAATATTAGTTCAGAAAATGTCTTCTATTTTCCAGGATGAACTTTTCCTGTGTTCTATAATTGCTTTAGTGTTGGACTAGTATACTAAGAGCACACTAACCTTTCAATAATCTACATTTTTAATTCTGTAATAGAAATACAAATATAATGAAATTCTTGTTGCAGAGCATTCTGTTTTCAAAAGAATGTTGTGTTATTTTGTCTACTAGTATTTGACTTATCTTCTCATACATCTTTACATCTTCTACCAAAATCATGCATCATATAATGGACTGGTCTAGTGTAAGGCTGGTATTAGGCTAGTTAGCTTTTATAACACCTCTGGAGGTTTGGTTCTGGCTAAACTCAGGGCATGGAGTCCCTTAACCCCTGCAAGGGGGTTTTGCCTTTACTGCAAAGAAACCGCCAGCTCACATACTCCGAGACAGCCAACTCCTGCAGGAGTGTGAAGCGAGAAGCAGAGGAGTAGGAAGGAACTCTTGAGAACAGATACTGACATGATCAAATGAAGTCGAGATCAGGACAGCCTGAGAATAGACATAGTCGGTAAACAAAGCAAAGATCCAAACCATTGTCAGAATCTAGCCTGCCTAAATAAATTGTTGAGAAATGGAGCATCTTTGCATGTCCTCTGTCTAAATCCTTGTGTGCAACTGCTCTTCTAAGCCTCTGCTAGTAAATGGTTCTGTACCCTTGATAATGCTTCTTGTTATGCTAATGTTTCTCTGACAGCATTTTGGTTTTTAGATCCTTAGTTTCCAACTGGTAGGAAGCGTTTGTGACCTGATATTGTTCCAGCTTGGGTGGATTACATTTATGTGTTGTAAGGAATATTACTTACCTGCATCCTTCTATCCAGCGCCGGTCTCCTCTCGGCTCTGTCTTGGGGCATCAGGGGCATCTTAGACTCTGCGCCTTAAGGTTTGTAACAGTCAGTTTCCGCCAGGTTACCTAGTGTAGCTGCAACCGCCTACTCTCACAACTGCAGTTACAACCATTACATGTATGTTTTCTCTATAAGGTGACAACAGAGGATTTTCAGGTATCATAGTCAAAATAGTGTTACAAGGTTATTATAAACAGTACCCCGATATAGATTCCACCCTTCTATAACCTAGAAAGGTGTAAAATCTTGCTTATAAATAGGAATACTTTTACTTTAAGCACACAATAAGCTTTAGACATACAGGTATTACCAAGAGCAATTTTCTGTTTCCAACTATGTAATATTTACAGGTGTACAGTATAATTTAATTTCTTTTCATTCCAAAGGAAGACTTAAAGGGACACTAAAGGGTCAAAACAAAGGCCTCTGTTTAGGTTAGTCAAATTTATAATAACCTAATTAGACACAATTTCTCTTACAAGAACTGGACATAAATAATAAATGAAAAATTACAAAGATTGAAAAACACTTTACAACTGTGGAAATGCAGTGCTTTGCACTGAATTCCATGCAACCATGTAATAGGATAATTTTAGATATGTTTAAATCTGTCTTTTTAAAAAGAAGTGTTGTCTGTACGTCCAGTAATCATGTCCTCTTCTTGTTATAGACAACTAAAACAATGAGGTATGCAGCTGAATTGATTAAAGATTTGTTTGGCATCTCCATCCCTTTAACATCAAAAACCTCTAAATTATCCATTGTGCAAGGCCTATAATAGATTAGTTCAGATGTGCACTGAAGGGCTGCAAAGAATTCAATGGAAACTGCAACAGGCATCACAACGAATTAATAAGCTACCCTGCCGCAATGAGGCAATTATACATTTATGTGTCTAACTAATTGAGAGAAAAAAAAATACAATTCAGGTATAATATTCTGTTTGATTGAAAATCAAACATTAGATTAACTCTTATTGGACTGTCCTTTACTTTTAGATTTATTTGACAGATATGTATTGAGAGTTTTTGTTTAGCCTATTTTACCTCAGACCCTAAGTGTTGAAGGAGCCATGGTACACTGAGCATGTGCAGTGTGTTTAGTTCTGAATAAAATGGAGAGGCAGAGGTTACAACTTTATAGAAATGGGTTCTCATTTTAATAGGGCTACTACTGTACTAATGATACATTTGGGCAAGTGAAATCAGATTGATCATTTGTATGCAAAACATTGTTTGGATTCACTTCTTCTTTAACATATGAGCTTGTGCAGAACTACAGCATAGAAAATAAGGGTAGTTGGTACATACTGGTCACTTTAAAGCTAAAGGACTATCATTGTGTTGGCCCACTCCCTAGGATACATCTGCTTGTGGTAGAAAAATATCCCCCTGCATACTCACCATTTTTTTTTTATTTGCAAAACAAGGAAATTGTGGATTCACCAGGTAGCCTTCAAACCTTTTGATTAAGACCAACTTGACTGAAATTGTGTCTGATTTCTTAGTATAAGGGTAGAGAGGAATTATGTCTGTATCTGTAAGTTGTATAGCCTCTGAGATGCGGTACTTAGCTGGATTCAAGATAGGACAACTCTTGTGTGCCTGTCTAGCACCATAAATGCAATTCTTAGTATACTTTTCCCACTGCTTTCCAATGCAGCCAAGATTTGATGACCTGGCTACTGACTGTTTAAATACATTTTAAACATATAAGTCTACATGAGCTATGTTTCTTTAATCCACTGTGATTCTTTATATTGTAATGTCAATATTTCTCCTCCTGGGAGACAAATAAAAATGTGACATCATCTGAAAAATGTAGTCACCCCAGGTTATTTTAATTTAACAAACAGCTGGAGACGTGTAGCTTTCTTACTTATTCTCAGGTCTTCTCATTTTTGCAGTGGATTTGAAACATTTATAAAATCTAAGTGGAAGCAAATGTGAATCTCATACTAATGAAATGAGATAATGGAAGTCTTTGGCAGGTAGATCTTATTTTAAAAAAAGGTTTCTCCTCATTTAGATTCAAATTTTGGATGATATTTATAAAAAGGAGAAATGTCTGTTTTTCTCTTTTTTATTTTTTTTCCAACCAAATTTATATATTTTCTACAGTATATTTCACTGCATTTTGATGATATCAACCCAACATCATGAGTATTACAGTGCAGACCTTATTGTAATGCTTCCACTAGTCAGTTTATCATCAACTGTGATGATCTGAATGTTCAGTGCACCTAAAGTTGATTGAAGGAAATCAGATGTAAGCAAACGGACCCTGCGGGTCGAACTGTTTTTAAATGGAATTTTTCAAAAATAAATTACAATAGGGAGGTGTAATTATATTATCAATATAAATAATTTAGCATTGAGAGCTTACAAATATAATTAAATGCAGTGTCCATATACATATATTATAAACCTTGATCATAATAGGGATTTAATATCCCTTTAACCTTGCAGTAGCTATCAAGGCTCCACTAATGGATCCAAACATCTGCGTACACAATAAGCTGTATCTTTTTGTTTGTCTATTTAGCAGAAGATAACTGGAAGTAAACATCCTGCTAATAAACACTATAGATTTTCCTTTGTAAACTAGTAGCAACAGTTCTGTACTTACAATAGATATTACTTTTTACAGAGAAACGCAAAATAAAAAAAAAAAAGAATTGAAAATATACATAAAAATATGCTAAACGTAATAAAGCACCACTTAGTAGTTTCCCCTTCTTCTTTTTTTTTTTACAACAACGAACAGTTTTGTTGTTTTAAAAATGAACTTATGATGCGTATCTTTTTACATTTTGAAAATACAATAAAATGACTTTTCTGCTCTTTCCCTCTGTGCGTCGCAATCAGTTTGAATTACAGATATAATAAAAAGAAAATGTAAAAGCATTATAGGCAAGATTAGGAAAATTGTATTGGCTCTTCTGATGTCGAAAATGGTACTAATCCAAGTATAAAATAATCATTAGTGCTTCAATTCTCCTAAATCTCTGTTCTTTGCTAAATGACTTTACTGCATACAGGATGCCTAATGTTAATGCAGTAGCATGCCGAAGAGCCGCTTTACCATTGAAACAAACAAGATAGTTGGACTTTGCTAATTCATGCTGTTTCTCTGCCTCCTTCCTCCTTGTCAAACTCAGGTTAAAAATTGTTTTTTAATTTTGCTTTCTTCTGGCGGGTCACTTAATAATATTAAGTATGATTTAAAAAAATGATATAACCTAATTAATACAGTGATATTACCATACCCAACTCTCCTATGTAATTATTTTTAACAATGTGCAGTGTTTAGTGGATGAAGGTGGTGGAAATTTAACTTTAGAAACAGCATTAAACCGCTCATTATTCGTGGCAATGGGTTTATAGTTACATATAAAAATCAATCCCTGCATTGGTGTATGAACCCTCATATCATAAGCAAAGGCAGTTGGCATCTCTGTAAACTCTTCTCATGTTCTTACTCTTGGATTTTTTCACCATGGAAATGTCACGGTGACCCAATATTCCTTCCTGTTACCTTCAGTTGATGGGCCCTTGGATAAATCTTGTGATCGCTTTATCCTTACATCCTAATCATATATAGGAAAGAAGGGAATAGGTGTGCTTCATGTTATTAATAGTATTCTTTACATGTCCAGTGCTGCTTTAAAAAAAACCCATACTGTAAGGTATGGTGTATGACCCCTCCCCAATATGCTATTTGCTGTCTTACTTCTTTTAGTTGACTCCTGCTGCATTATCTGACTCCTATTATAAATACCAATACTGGCATACCCCATGCCCTTATGCACTCAAAGGCCAACTGTTCAGCTTAAAAAAGCTCTCAATGCACTTTTTTCTTGGATCTTCTTCAGTACTTCTGCCTCATGTTTCAATGAATTCATTACAACTTTAAATGGAGTTTCCTTCCTACTCTGACACCTTAATTAGTGCCAGAAGGTAGCCCTCAGCTAGTGCACACTCCATAGTGCGCTAGTAGCGAACCCTGTAAATTCCTCTCCCTTCTGCCAGCACCTAATTCATTATTTGAATGGAGTTTCTCAGAACAACAACATTGTTTACTTGTTGCAGAGAAGCTGCTACATAATTCCTGCACTAAAAAAAACCTAACCCTGATGAAGATCACCTTACAGAATGTTGTCTACTTGATCATGCAATAAAGTGTTCCGTGGAAAAAATGTTTGTCTTGTATTAAATTTAAATCTTGTATTAAATTGATGGTATTGATATCGCGATATCGGTAATTTCCAATTTTAATAAATTATAGTGTTTTAGGAATCAGCGTTTTAACTTCATTAACACTTTAAATAAAACAAGCATTTAATATCTGATGTAGCTTTAGATTACTGTAAAGGTCCTTATAGTAAATATAAATTAAAACCGGTTCACAACAAGCCCTTTAAAAATTCTCACACTTTAAAGGGGCATATTTACTAAAGTTGAAAAACCGTATCACTGTTTTTTTTCCGTTTTCACCATTTTTTGCTGCGTTTTCCTTTTCCCCTCATTTTTGAAATTAAGAAAAATCGATAAATATCAATGCGGTAATTCCGCTAAGACTAACATTATTCTCAATGGGACTCTTTAATATGGATGTTGAAACCGATTTCGATAGCACCGATTATTATGCCAGGGACTTATAAAAATTTTACAGACCCATCTCCCCATCTCCATAGGGAACAATGGATTTTCTCTACCCTCAACCTGGTGAAATATTGTATAAGTAAAAAAAGTTGGAAAGGGCTTAGTAAATTGTGAAAGTGGTGAAAATTGGCAAAAACAACAAACAAATTGACAAAAATGGTTAATATGGTTTTTCATCTAGCAAGTATGCCCCTAATTATTATGTATGACAGAATGTTTCTTAAAATAGCAAATACACATATATATATATATATATATATATATATATACTGTATATATACTGAATTTTTGAAATATATATATATATATTTCAAAAATTCAGCATAAACTGATACAAAATACCAGGGCTTATTCATCAAAGTGAAGTCAAAGGGAATTCTTGTCTCTTCAGGTCACTATGCACCGACAGTTGCAAATTCTCTACTCCTTATTAAATAAGCAGCGGATTCCCATAGCAAAAAAGCAAACAGCACTGGACGTAGTTCTTGCATATTGCAGCATATTAATTGGACAGTCAGAGTCCTACCATCCACCCCCTAATTCGCTACTTTGATCTGGGGAAGGAAAACTGGTACATAGTTCACCTTGTCAGATTTGCTACTCCAATACTTGATGATTGGCCCAATTACCTGTACTAGCGCACACAAAGTGATGCAAGTAGCTCTGAAGTCTGTAGGCACCGTAAGTTTATGAACTGGTTTCAAATTCACCACATTTCAGAGACTGATGAATGCGTGAAGATCAGAAAGTGGCAAATGGATATGAATTCTGATCTTTATGCAACTATTTGGATTTTTATGAATATGCCCTGTAAAGATTTAGCTACTTTTTTATTTTCACTTGGATGTCAGGAACAGCTGTGTCGGTGTCTGATTGGAAAAGGAGTGAATGACTGGTCAGTCAGACCCATTGTTCATGCCTGCTGTTGGAGTTTCAGAGTAAAAGCAGAAAAAATAAACATGACATTTTTTCACTCACATGTCTGACCCTAGCTAAGTAGTTTGATAGCTTTTTTATGCCTGGCAGTGATAGTATCACTGGGGTATAAGCTATATGACAGATTCCCTTTATGGCTTCTGACATTTTTTCCCACAACATTGTCTATGAGAAAACAAACAAACCACAAAAATAATATCTATCTCTTCAGGAGAAGAAATATTACAGATGAACTTTGGACGGAATGAGAAGAGGAAGCTTTTGCAAGCAATACTGTACTAAATGTCTCATTGGTTTTATAGCACAGGAATCAGCGATAACAGCAGTGACCCACAGGCATTCCAAGGGCAGTCTGTCAGCTGATCTTTCTGCATCTTATTTATAATGGTGTTACTGAATGTTTGCATTAAAAGTAAAATAGATATAAATTAATAATAGATAGATATAATAGTACACAGGGGCGGTCCTGACCCTATTGGTGCCCTGGGCCTCCCCCCCGAGTTGCTCCCCCCTGCCCCGCAAAACCCCCCTGCCCCATGCCACCACCTCTTGCCCCGCGATGGGCGATGTGTGCGATAGCACCCCTCAAATAGATTGCGCCCTGGGCCGTCTCCCACATCGCCCAGCGGTAGAACCGGCCCTGATAGTATAATTGTGTTTGAAAGATTGTTTTAAGTATATTTTATTCTAAAACTCTTAACTCATTTAAGAGTTTTTCGTTTTGCCGCATCCCTGCAAAAATACGTTGGTTTACAGGAAGAACTGTCTTCACTACACTGCAGGCAAATTGTACAAAGTGTGGTAAATTCAGCAGGCAAATTCTCACTTTTCTAAATACTGTATATCCTTCAGTGTACTATAAATAGGCTCACTGTAAACCAGCAGGATTCTTTCTTGTCAATAAAGCAATAATTATATATAAATTAAATATAATTAGCCTATACCAGCACAATTTGGTTACTTAGATTGGTGACTTTCGACCAACCACATCACTAACATCATGTATAATACCCGTGATGCTAAACCCTCAACATAGAGTACCATTCTACAACTTGTAGAAAAAAAGTGACTTTTTGACATCCAAAATTGTCTGTTTTTGGTTTCCCGGGGACTATAAAATAGCCATGGGATGATTTAATGATGTGGTTTCAGCAAATAAAATTAAAAATAAAAGAATACCCTTAACAGCAACTGACATTATTTGGAGCTTTGAAGGGACTGAATATGCGAATTAAACATATATCAATTTCCTTGTAACCAGTGTGAACATATATTTTTCATGTGTATACAGAACTGATGCATACAAGTAGACACAACTGTGAGGAGGCATTCCAGCTTAAGCATCGTACACGTTATTATATATCATAAAGTTTCTTAACTAAATACAAACTCGTATTTGCAGAATAGATCAGTTCTCGTGTAATTTATATTTAAAGGTTTCCCGAGAAAATCCATATTTGTGGGATGGGTGTTTATGAAGGTCATTTTGACCTATTCGATCCATTTACCCGCATTTTCTGCTATTTGCCAGATTTCATTGTTTTTGCTGTTATTTTTTTGTTCTCTGCACTTTTCCATTCGATCAGCTTATATATAGCTGAAAAAAACAGCAATATCAAAATACATTGAGAAGGAAAAAAATATCAATGTGTTAAAACCAGCACAGTCTTTTTCAAAAATAAAACTAAGCCCACATAGGAAAAAGTTGCAGGACCATCTCCATAGAGAATAATGGGTTTTTACCACCCAAAGATATGTAAACATTTTTTAAGGGACTTTATAAATATCGATATAGCCAATATTTATATTTTAGCAGGATTTAATGTGATATCACCAGATCCCTTTGTGTACTAGTATCCATTGTGAGTTTATAGGTAATACACTATCTTTGAGTAGAAGAGGTTATTGGCCGATACAACCGTTGCAGTTCGCATAAAGATGGATTTGCTATATAATTTGTTGCCTCCTATTTGCCAAGGTTATAGGTGATAACCATCAACCGTAAGCACTGAACAAAATTGTGTAAAAAATACAGTTCACCCAATGCCAAAGTGTAGCGCCTATATGATATGTAAAGTTTATGGATTAGAATCCAAAATGAAGATGTAATCCTGCGCTTTAACCACTGAGGTGTTTGCCTCTGTACCTCAAAACAAACGACAGAATGAAGGTCCCATACGTAGGATGGTAGGTGGCTGCGCTGGAAAAGAAAATAGGATAGAAAGGGCAAAAGTATTGCCCCTAGTGTGATACTGTCAGGTGCTGTCGCAGTGCAGTATAAGTGCTGTATCAAATAATGCATTTTTATTGGACCAATATAGTGATGCCGTGAGTCAGGATTTTTCTTGGAGCTGGGAGATGGTGCGGTGATGCGCTTCTATCTCCTATCTGTGCTTTAATTTCTTACAAATACAGGTGCTGGTGCTGTGCTAGGGAGTGTTGGCACCCCCTTGTGTCTTCATGTATCACCCCTACTATGCTGGGAATTGATGGTGTTCAGTTCAAAATCATTTGCTCTGAGCTGATCTATCATGTCTGCCTCCCTACTTTTCCCTAATTCCCCTTATTGCATGTTCAGGAAGTAACAGGGTTTATCTGTTTGGTAATGTGAGAAATGAAGAGACTAGGAAAATAAAATAATATCACTTAAAGAAAATAAACATGTGGAACATACAGTCACTGAAATGGAACAGAATACAGAGTACAATAAAGGGAGCATATTCATTACAATGTTATTAAGATGTAATAATAGTAAGGTTACTTTTGGTATGTTACTGTTATCACCATTCTTTCTGCAAAACTTACCTATAAGTTTAAAAAACCCTACAAAAAACAGGCAGGGTTTTCAGCGATACTGAAGTTATTGGCAAAGTACTACACTCCAAATTCACTTGTTTGACTTTGCCATTTCAGACTGGTGAATTGGGGGGTTGATGGCAGAGTGCCAGTCTTGTGTAAGACAACTATTCATTGAAAAGTGACAATGGCAACTGCAACTAAGGGGGGAATTCACCGTAGTTCGAAGTGAGCTCCGGATCCTTCGGCTCACTTCGCACATACTGTTATGCGCTCATTGATATCCTGCATGCAGACATCAGCGAACACTTTAAAGGGATTCCAGTCTCAGCGAGGCGACTCAAGTGGTCTCGCCGAGACTGGAATCACTTTAAAGCGTATAACAGTCTGTGCGAAGTGAGCTGAAGGATCTGGAGCTCACTTCGCACTATAATGAATTCCCCCCTAAGTGGCAACATGACTTAGGGACAAAGTGACATAGCAACAGAATACAGTTAGTGGGATATGATGAGACTAACATCACTGTCCTTTACTTGTCAAATTCGCCTCACTCTGCATGAATTCTCATCCTACTTCTATCTGCCTGACTGTGCCACCACACTATGAATGCGA
>WMED01007858.1:0-17341 GCA_019650415.1 Pipa parva | reverse complement strand
ACAAACATGCAAAAAAACAGGAAATGAGGAAGGGGGCAAACTTTTTCACACCACTGTATACTGTATGTAATAGTGACCAGTAATGTAAAGAGATTTTAAATATCTGTATGTGACTGCTGTATTCTTTCATTTGCATTGTCTTTTTTTATTCCTTTCTTTTTAAACTGGTATTGTGCTGCTGTTAATGTATAAGGTTTAAATGAGGAGCACAGCCCTTTGCATGTTTTCTTTAAATCAGTACTCCCTGACTCATCAGGAAGCCTCCAATATGCGATATTATATATATATATAATAGAGAACATAATCCATTTACTATTGTATAATTGATATTTTTAGAAGCACAAGATCAGACATATAAAAAATCAATAGTTTATTAACCTGGCTGTGTTATTCACACTTGTTTTAACATTTTACAAAATAAATATTTTATTGCGCTTGAAACTTCTTTGCAGTGTTTATTAAAATTCCAGATTTTCATATCATTAATATTTAAGGGATGTTCCATTAAATAGATGCTTGTATTTATGTCTGTAGTAAATGTAGATTGTCTGATAAATGTATTATATCCTGAAGAAGATATGTATATTTGGTGTCTAACTGTAGATGCATCTTCAGCTTTATTGGTTTAATGTCTTTTAACTTCTACCCGAATAGAATAAAGCACATTCACTAAATAAGTTAGATAGACTGCACAGTACTGAACTTTACTACTTCCCCAAGGGCTTTGGGGTCAACTGAAAATCAAGGGTAGCCAAAATGAATCCAAAATTCTTATTGATTTCGGGACAGTCTATCCAGATTTAAAGTCAGGAAACAAAGTGAAGGGGTTATGATTGGTAAGGCTGGGTTCACACTAGCTGATTTTCAACTGAACTGGAAAAATAGTCTCCATTATTTCTTGCGGAATAATTTCACACAGTCTATTGTGTTTTGCACCATAGACAATAATGAGCCCATATAAAAAAACTGAAAATCAGTTGGTTTGACCCCAGCCTTAAGGAAGAGTTGGTGAATCTAAGAGTTATCACAGATGTTAGAATGTTGGCAGAGTGAGAAGTGACTTGAGCAATAGATAATGCTAGAGGAGAGTATATAAAACAGCATTGGTGCAAAAGAGCAGCATACCAATATTGACTACCGCCAAAAAACAATGGAGGAAATGTATCAAGTGGTGTTTTGGCAATGACAATTATAGGGGCTATAGAATAACAGTTATTTACCATTAAGGGGGGAATTCACGATTGTGCGAAGTGAGCTCCGAAGCCTTCGGCTCACTTCACACAGACTGATATGCGCAACTCTTTTGGTCTCGCCGAGACTGGAATCCCTTTAATGCGCTCGCTGATGTCCGTGTGCAGGACATCATTGAGCGCATATCAGTCTGTGCGAAGTGAGCCGAAGGCTTTGGAGCTCACTTCGCACAATGGTGAATTCCCCCCTAAAGGTGTGCCTAATGATTACTTACTTTCGGGAAGGAATTTTTTCCCTAATGTGAGGATAATTGGCTCTTGCCTTATGGGTATTTTTGCCTTTCTCTGGATCAACATTGCAGGAAAATAGGCTGAACTGGATGGACTTGTGTCTTTTTTCAGCCTTATAAACTGTGTTACTATGTATGTTACTTAGATTTGTGTGTAAAAATGTTAGCAGTTTGCACTCTTTTCTACACAAATTATTGGCTCGTGTAAAAAAAAGTGAGCAATTCCAGTTTGTGTCCAAATGTTAGCCAATAGTGTAAAAAAAAAGGACACTAACACAAATTGCTAACATTTTTTACACAAACCAGTCATTTTTGTAAAAAAAGGACACAAAATAGGAATTGGCAACATTTTTTACAAAAATGTATGACTGCTTTTTTAATGAGGCAATAAACACAAAGTTATCCTCTAAAGTCCAAATTCGACTGTTGAATTCTCAAACAGTGGATTCCCATAGCAAATCTGCCCCATGTGACAATTCTCCCATTGTAAAGTTGTGACTGCGACAATTTTAAATTTGCAGCTGTGACAATATTCTCATTATGAAGACTGCGACAGTAGCAGTTTATTGTGACTGTCTTTAGCTGGCAAATTCACACCTATACACAACAGTTCCGACTTTAGAGAACAACCCCCACAGTGATTGCTTAAAAGCTGTACAGCTTGCATTTGCAGAGCTTGCAATAATTGGAATAATCCTTAAATGTTACGAAATCTCTGCCCTGGGCTGATGGTAGTAGCATGATAACAACTGTGAAAGTAATAACAAAAAACTAATATATTTGAGACCAATGTTTGCTCTGGAATAAATAATGAAAAGGAAAAAAAGAACTTTAAATACCCTTTTAACTATTGTTTTTAGTTTATGTTTGTTTAATGGAAACAATGAAATTGGATAACAGCATAATTGGCTTATTATATGATGAAATTATCTCTTTAAAATACAGGTCCACTCTGGCTGAAATTTGAGCTGGACAGCATTCACATATGCAACACCCCACCTGCTAGGCAACCTCAGGCAGCCTATAACAATTACTGATACTCAGTGCCCTGTTTCTACAGCCTGACAAAGTGAGGTACGCCCCCTGAAACATTGTTGTGTGTTGGTGAAGGCCACTAAATAAATGGATTAATTCCAAAGGCAGTGCAGTGTGTGGCCTTTTATTAATCTAATGGGATCCTTTTTCTACTTCCTGCTCAAGGGAGCAACTTCCTGTCCCTGCTCAGGAAAGTAAAATGAAGCTTAGATTACTTAAAGGAGAAATAAAGCCAGAAATTAAATGAATACATCATAAAATGTACCTGGCATTAGGTGGGAAGTGCTAACTTTCATAGGGAATAGAATAGCGATTCTGGAGTTCCAAGGAAGTTTCACATAGCTATGAAGCTGCGCTCTGGCTCCCCATTCTGACCAGCAAAGGCAGTACAAAGTGACGTCAACATCATTACACCTACTCCAGGTGTGCACACTGATGATTTCACAGCTCAGATTTCACCAAATGTACTAAGTACTCATTGAAATCTGAGGACTTAGTAGTCCATTATTCCCTGTTGCTCCTAGTATTCCTTCTCCTAGTGCTGTTCTAAAGTTCCTAGTTGTGAAGTCAGCATCTGTTTATATCTTAAAGTGACAGTACCTGTTGCCTAGACCAGCTACTGCTACTGGGAGTTAGCCCAAGGGCCATGACCTCGGAGCAAAGAGCCATGACCTTGCTGCAAAGGCCTGTGATGGACATATTTATGGACCTTATATATTTTACTCAAAGGACATATCTATGGACCTTATTCATCCTTATATTTTGCTCAATATCTATATGAACTCATATATTCTTGTAACATGGACTTTTAGACTCAGGGCGAAATTTATTAAAGGTGGAATTTTTCCGCCCGATCGCAAATTTTACCGCACGTGCGGAATTCGGATCGATTTCCGATCGCACGATCGGAATTTTAATCGCTTTACGATCGCACAATCGGAAAACGATCAAAATTTCGCACGTGCGGAAAAATTCCACACGTGCGAACGGAATTTAACTTCGGGTGATCGTTTTTCCCTCAGTAAATTTCGCCCTCAGAATGAACTATACCTTTAAGGCCTCCCCTTAGGTCCACAAAATTGCTCAAACTATATAACCTTGACATTTAAGTGTTTTTTGTTTGCATAGAGATAGATAGCAAACAGTTAGTCTTGCAATTTCTAAGAATGTGGCCTTCTTTTCGAGACAAATATTTTGTTCCTGTCTGGAACTGTTTTGTAGCTTCCAGGGTCATAATCCGACTGACTTCAGCATATCTGTTTAGCCAATCAGCATCTAGTTTTGTTTCTGTATGATCAGATACTTCTGAGCTAAACAAAATGTGTTATAAAAGATGGTAAAGACCCATTATAGATCAGAAATGCCTTTACAAGGATAACAAACTGACGTGTGTTATTGCTTTAGAGGTATTTCTCCAGGCCTGTAAACAATCAATACTAATTCAGAGCCTGGTACAGGAAAGAGGTAGTCGTATTTCCACAACAGGCCATACCCCCTTGCAGGGGTTAAGAGTGAAGACCAGGGGTTCCTTAGACTCGATGCCACAGGTAAACCTGTGCCAGGCCTGTGGTGTTGAAAGGATCCACTGAAAACTGTGACAGTACGTTTAATGCCATGGATCCCGTTGGAGATGCTTCGTCCATTGATTTACTTGTTTTAGTGACTCATGTGGTTCAGCAAACAGCTAAGCAGGAACAGATAATAAAGTTACTACAGAGCTTGTCCAATTGGCAGGATTCTGTCCAAGGTACCACCCCATCTACCGCTGCATCTGTCCTGCCTACTGCTTTTGGTTCCTCTGTTAGTAATACGCCAATGGTTCGATTAATTCCTCCTAATTGTTTTGAAGGTGATCCAAAAGCTTGTCGAGGCTTTATCACTCAATTCACAATTCATTTCAAGATGATGTCTTCTCTATTCCATACTGACAGATCCAAGGTGGCATGCATTTTGCATGGGCATCTCAACCGTGGGAACAAAATGATCCATTGGTCTCCAATCTCGCTGAGTTCCTGGTGGCCTTTAAAGCTTTGTTTGGACCTCCTCTGCAGCTTCAGTATTACTTCATTTGAAACAGTTATCTTGTTCCATTGGAGAAAATGTTATTGATTTCTGGACTTTAGCAGCAGAAGTCAGTTGGAATAATGAAGCCTTAGTGTCGGAGTTCTGGGAGGGACTAGCTCCTCATATCAAAGACGAATTGACTCCTAGGGACCTTCCCTCTACTCTAGATGCCCTAGTTTCCTTGGCAACTAGAGAAGACATTGCAACATGTCACAGAAGGACAAAACACTCTAAGGTTCCATCCGTTGGCACCCAATTTTCAGCCTCCTGTACAGATTCAACCTGAACAAACTGTGCAACTATGAAGTTTCAGGTTATCTCCACAAGAGGGGCCCTTTGTTTCCTAGTTTGCCCACATTATACCGGATCATGTTTTGAGGACTGGAAGATCATCATACCACCTTCCCACAAATCCATGAATCATAGCTGACGGTAACTAGACTACACCCACTATGGGCATTTATTTAATTCAATTTGTGATGTGCAGATGATTTGGTGGTCTAGATTTCAGTTATTTATGTCATAGTGCATTTCATTATCTATATATATTAATATTATTGTGGTTCTTTTGGGGCATTATTTGGAGAACTAGGTACACTGACCCCTCCTGTTTGTACATTTTGTCAGTCTTCATTTGAGACAATTTTTAAATGTTTTTAACATTTTTTGTTGCTGTTCTTTTCTTTTGGAGTGTTATTTTGTTCTAATAAAATATAATTTTTGAATTAAATATTTATATACACATATACTGTATATTCTCAGTGTGCACTTTTTCAGTGGGTTCTTTTTTCTGTTTTTGGCAAACTGCATTCGACCCTTTCCTCGGCCCGCCACCATGCTGTTGGGGGCCTTAGTTCCTGCAACTCAACTTCCAGCATCCTATCACTCTTTTTGTGTTTTTCAAGGTAAAAGTAGAGAGGCTTCTCTTAGATCTTTTGACTGTGTAATAGATCTATTGCAGTGGTTCTTAACCAGGGTTCTATCGAACCCTAGGGGTTCGGTGAGTCGGTCTCAGGGGTTCGGTGGAGCCACAGAGGTCAAGTGATTTATCACTAAAGAAGGGTTCGGTGAATGTGCGTATGAAACTGGTGGATTCAGTACCTCAAAGTTAAGAACCATTGATATATTGCTTGATACTTTTCCTCCTCGTGGCAGAACTTTTTTCTCTTCCTGCCTGAGACAGAAGCAATGGCACAATATGTAAAGGAGACATTGCAAAAAGGCTTCAGTAGAAAATCCTCCTCTCCTGCCAGTGCAGGGTTTGTCTTTGTTAACATAAAAGACAGTTTTCTATGGCCTTGTTTCCGTTATAGAGGTCTCAATAAGATTACAAAAAAAATATCTACCTTGTTGCCTTTGCTTTTGATTTTATGCCTCATATCAAGGCTTAAAAGATTTTCACCAAATGGGCTGCTACAACCTCATTAGGATTTTGGAGGCAGATGAGTGGAAGATGGCCTTTAAAACTCAAGATGGGCATTGTGAATACCTAGTAATGCAATTTGGCTTATGCAATGCCCTGGCTCTCTTCCAATGCTTAGTTCATGAGATCTTTCGTGACCTTCTGAACATTTCTGTCCTGGTTTATCTAGATGATATATTGATATGTCAAGCAAGTCTTGCATCATCTCCGTGAGAATTCCCTCTATCCCAAACGTGAGAAATGCTCTTTTGAACAATTGTAATGACCCTTTCTGGGATGTATCATCTCCGCACAAGGTCTAAAATTGAATCCTGAGAAAGTTTTGACAATTCTCAATTGGCCTCGTTCTCTTGGTCTTTAGGCACTTAAGTGTTTTTTAGGCTTTTACAACTATTATCACCAGTTTATTCAGAATTATTCTCAGATGGTTGCACCCCAACGTCTTTTACCTGAAAAAATTCCAACACCAGAGAATGGTCCAAAGAGGCTGCAAATGCTTTTGAGCTTCTTAAACTTTTGTTTTCCTCTACTCCTATTATTTGTCATCCTGATGTACAAAAGAAATTCTTTTTAGAGGTTGATGCCTCTTCTGAAGGAGTAGGGGCAGTACTGTCTCAAACATTGTCTCTGGAAAACTTCCATCCTGTGGATATTTGTCTAAGAAGTTTTCTCAAGCAGAAAGAAATTATATGATTGGGGATCTGCGAACTCTTAGCAATTAAGTTGGCACTTAAAAACTGGCATTATCTCTTGGAAGGAGTGTTGTTCCATCTCACTATATTCACTGATCACAAAAACTTATGATATCGTCAATCTTCTCGCTGACTTAATCCAAGGCAAGCAAGATGGTCCTTATTCTTTTCTCATTTTAATTTTATTCGCACTTATCCCCCAGGAGAAAAGAATCGCAGGGCGGACGCTTTATCTCGCTATTTTGTTGTAGAGGATAGTATTAATGAAGAACCTGTGCATTTGTTTGAGCTGTCCATGACACTTGTTCTGAAGGATGTATGGCCATTTGGGTAGTTGTGGACTGCTTTTCCAAAATGGCGCATTTTGTACCCTTGAAGGGTCTTCCCTCGGCACCGCAGCTGGCACGAGCATTTTTTAAGGAATTTTTTTGGCTCATGGACTAGCTAGTCCCATTCATGGAGTTCAATTTTTTTAAAAATTTTGGCGTGGCTTGTGCAGTCTGTTGGACATCTCCTTAGATTTCTCCTCTGCCTATCATCCACAGACCAATGGTCAAACCAAACGGGTAAATCAAGCTCAAACAGTTTTTACACATATTTATTTAGGCACATCATGATAATTGGGTGGAGTTGTTGCCATGGCAGAGTTCAGTAATAAAAATTTCCACCGGGAAAGCTCCATTCTCCATTGTCTACAGCTTTGATCCTTAAATACCTCTCTGTACAGAGGGGGAGGAGAAGGAGTCGAGCATCTTCGGAACCACAGTGGTCTTGGCACCAGCTAATCCCTGGGTGCGGAATCTAAGGAGCTCTCCAGTCTTCACCTTTGACCCCCGCAAGGAGGTATGGGCTTTGCAGCCGAGGACTCCCAGGTCGCGTTCCCAAAGAGTAGCTGACCACTGGTGGAAGGACTTAGTACAGGCAAATGGCAGGAGCAGAGACAAGGATTAGGTAGCCAAGCAGACTGTGGTTGCAGGGACAAACAGGCAGACAGTTAGCAGGGACTGACAGACAGGCTGATAGCAGGGACTGACAGGCAGGCTTTATTTCAACACAGGATAAAAGCCCCTAGTACACTGTAGGCAGAGTGAATGCTATAATCGGGCGCCGCAACTAAGGGGGAGCGCCCTTAAATCCCCTGACAGCCATGCACGTGACTGTGACGCGGCCACGTCATGAGCGCACGCCGGCGTCATGTGCCCATAATCGCGATGAGGAGGCGCGCACAGGAGAGTCACACCACACAGAGGGAGCGGCAGATAATGTAAGTTTCTTAACAAACTCCCATTTAAGAAGAACTCTTCCGTACTTGCAGTAAATTGCTTAGCTCAAAATATTTCCTCTATCTGGGACTGAGGTACATGCTAAATTATCTAAAACTACCTGTAGTGTCAAACATTGGGCAGATGAGTGTAGGCAAATTGGTCCTACTTTAGTTCCTGGTGATAGGGCATGGCTTTCTATGGAGAATAATAATTTAAGGGTTCCTTCCATTAAATTTGCACCACACTTTATTGGACCATTTTGAATAATTTGAAAAATCAATGCTGTGACCTAGAAGTTGAAGTTTCCTCCAACTTTACATATTTCCAACACTTTTCATGTGTCCTTATTAAAGCCAGTATTTCTTAATTGTTTCACTATGAGAATGCCTGTTCTGCCTACAGTTTCCACAGAGAATCCTGAGGTTTTTGAGATTCAGAACATTTTAGATACTAAAATTTCAAGAAGAAAGCTTTTTTTATCTGGTTGGAAAAATTTCAGTCCTGAAGAAAGATCTTGGATCCCAGCTCAAGATATTCAGGGTCCCCAATTGTTCACCAAATTTCATTCAAAATTCCATGACAATCCATTAGTAGAACCTCAGAGGTGGGGCCCTAGAGGGGAGGGTAATGTCACTTACCTCAGCCATGAGCCTGCGGCATCCTCTGCCTCTTCGCTGGCTCCCCACGCCACTGTACAGAAGTGGCGTTCCGTGTGGGGAAGCTGGCAGCACATCATTTGACTGACATATGTCGTTGCTAGGCACCAATGCATGCTGACATGCCCTCCCCTGCTGATGCAGTAGGAGGTTCAAATACTGAGGCGTTTCAGACACTCACTGCCTGAACGTCTCCATCAGACTCCTGTGTCCCTAGTACCCAGTGCCTATTCCCTGTATGTCATACTCATAGTGCTTTCCATTTTTCTCTGTTGCTCCTAGTATTCCTTCTTCCAGCATTCTTCTCAAGTTCCTGGTTGTCAAGTCAGCATCAGTTTATATCTTAAAGTGACATTACCTTTATTCACCCAGACCAGCTACTGCTATGGCTACACTAATGCATAAAAAAGTTACTTCTCAACAGATTTTGTTATAAACTCTATAAACCCTATTGTGAATTCCTGTATGTTCTATAGAATTATTAAACAGTGGGCAATAAAGCAGTGTAGCAACTAGAATTCATACTGAAACATGTATAAACCTAACAAACGAATCAAGTCAAACTTGATATTCCAGATGAAACATCTTTCTTAGACACAATAAATTCAAGAGGTGTTTTCTCATAATTACGTGTAATATTTAGCAATCACTTTGTTTTATTTTAATGACATAGCTCACAGAACTATTATAAGTTATCACACCTACTGACATTCCAATTTAAAAAATTAGTTCTAGATGAAAAAACCATGCATCAAATATCTATTGTGGTCCATCTACAGCCACATCAGGTGTAGTCATTTAGGGAAGATGATTCACCAAAGAGTAAATTCTTATCCCAAAATAAATTTGCAACAGTTTGTGGCAATCCACTCATTGTGCCGCAATCGTGTGTATATTCACTATATAGTGTATTGTTGCAGTGCTGGAGCAAATTTCCCTGTACATTTTGATTCCCCTGATTTATTTAGGGTAGATAAAAAATGTTTGCCCTTGAATAAATCGTTACTGATAAATATCAGATGAAGCTTTACAGTTTTTACTCTTTTAGTTTCAACTTCCATTTTAGATGATACAGATAGTAAAGTCCTCATGTTTGATGATGATACATATATAATATAGTGCAGAGATGGCGAACCTATGGCATGCATGCCAGAGAGGGCACGCAGAGCCCTTACTGTTGGCACGAGCGCCATCGCCAACACTGCCTTCAGTGCAAGCAGCGGACCCAATCCGACAGTTTTCAGGCCGAATCCATGACCTACACTGAAGAAGCTCTCATTCGCAGGGGAGCTCTCTTCCCCCGATGCAGGATTGATGACGTCGCTCATCAGTGCTGGCACATAAATAATCCCCACAGTGTTTACAAGCAGGCATCTTACTATCAGGGTTAATCCTCTACTCTTTTGGGGATTGCCTGTCATTCTATTGGTTAGACCTGTATTTAGGTTAGAGCCAAATGGTTCCTGTGACCAAAAGGTCATTATACAGGAGATGCCCAAGCAAGGCTCAATCTAAAGCAGTGATGGCTAACCTATGACACGCATGTCAGAGGTGACAGGCTGAGACGTTTTTGCTGACACACTTCATGGTGCCGTTTGTGCCGCGCTCTCAGTGGGAGAGTTGCCCCGCCTCTGGATGCTGATGCTGTCAGGTGTGGATTTTTCTCAAAGTGACACATCACCCAAGTTATGCTCAGTTTTTTGACAAATTTTGACACACCAAGCTCAAAAGGTTGACCATCACTGATCTAAAGGATGCTTGTTATCAGAATCATTAGTGTTTACAGACAGTGTCTCTCTGAAGGTAATAAGTCAACATTTAAATAATAATAATAGCACTTTTGTCACTACAATGATGGAGACATCTGAGTATATAATGGATATCAAGTTCAGTGGCTGCTAGCAGGGGTGCATCTACTGGTGTACTGGATGAACATTCACGCTACTCCAATTAACCCCTCTTTACAGATTCCCCCCACTTTCCCATCACATCCAGCCTGAAATCTCTCTCACACTGCATAATAATTCCCCTTCACCCAGCCTATATTTTCCCCTCACAAAATATCCTATTTCACTAATTTGCTTTTCCCTTTCACAGTACCTAACTTAAAACCACAACCTGCTTTGTCCCTTTGCTCATCCTACTTTATTCCCTCATTCACTATGGTTGTACCACATCATATAGTCTGCTTCATCCCCTTACTTAGCCTATATTATTCTCTCATTCACTGTGATTTTCCCCCTTGCTTTTTCCCCATACAGTCTACATTTTCCATTTACACTGCCTGATTTTTCCCCACACAGACTGTTTTGCCCCCATACAGTCTACATTTTCCCTTTACACTGTCTGTTTTTTCCCCACACAAACTGCTTTCCCCCATGCAGTCTACATTTTCCCTTTACTTTGCCTATTTTTTCCACAATACAGTCTACATTTTCCCTTTACACTGCCTGTTTTTTCCCCACACAAACTGCTTTCCCCCATGCAGTCTACATTTTCCCTTTGCCTATTTTTTCCACAATACAGTCTACATTTTCCCTTTACACTGCCTGTTTTTTCCCCACACAAACTGCTTTCCCCCATGCAGTCTACATTTTCCCTTTACTTTGCCTGGTTTTTCCGCCATACAGTCTACATTTTCCCTGTACTCAGCATGTTTTTTCCTCCACACAGACTGCTTTTCCCCCATACAGATTGCTTTTTCCCCATACAGATTCCCCCTCCCACACACACACAGATACATTTTTCCTCGACACAGACTGCTTTTTTCCAGCACACAGATTGCTTCCCTTTCCCTGCATGATTTTTCTCCCAACTCAGTTGACATTTACAGTATATTCACTTGCTGATTAGCATAGCTTTTACTGTAATCAGCATGTAAATAACATGAACCTATACAGTAACATGAAACTGTAAATTCATTTTGACTTTAAATATATTAAAAAAAACAGAAAGATTCCCTGAAGTGAATTTGCTGATATCATGGACTCATGTTACATTGTAGACCTTTTAGTCTTGGATTTCACTTTGGAAACAAGGATTTATTTAATAGAGCATTGTAATGGGCCCAAAGATTATAATTATATAATACATTCTAAGATGATAATTCATAATAATGTGTTTGTGTTCTCTCTGTCGAGCTAGGTAAGAATAAGAATATAGTTGGTGTAGATATGGGAATCAGAAATTACAATTATAGTTCATGTAGTAAATATATAATGTTTTATTATATCAAAAGGTACAATTGTTTAATAGGATCTAGTAACCCATAGCAGCCAATCAGCAGTTAGCGTTCACTGTTACAGGAGTGTTACAATAATGAAAGCCAGGCTCTGATTGGTTGCTTGGGGTTATTAAACTTCAGTAAATGATAGCACCTGTTGATGAAGTCCCCTAATAATCTTTTTTCTTGTTTTACCTATAGTAACCTTTCCTTTTTTTCTTTTTTTTTCTTTTTTAGATTTCTCATATATTTCTTGCAGAAAAGACCAGGCAATAGCAGTGCAGCCATTCACAAATATCCATCAGCATCTAATTCAATATTACAGTAGGCCCAGCAGGGTCAGTTTATGATGAAATTAGCCTTTAACAAATATACCTATGGATCCCATATGCAGTGAGTGCAGATGTTAACCATCATGTCTGACTGTTTGTCTATTAGGTGTTACAACAATTCACCCTCCATCCAAAATAACACAGTTTAATTTCTATAGCCTCCTCCAAGACTGAGGTTCATGACAACTGACCCTGTTTACTTAATAAACATGAACTTGAGCAAGAACCATGATTGCTTAAACCATCTAGCCATATTCCTCTGACCTACAAACACTGGCTCTGCAATACCCAAGACAAGGTTTTAGAAATGATGTTTATTTTCCTACTCTCCAAGTGAAAATAGCTAACTAGGGTGAAAGTCATTAATAAATACTGTCTGGAATAATTCATTTCTTTGCATGTAACTTTAAGTACTAAATTACTGGTTTTAATGTAGATGTTAAGCTCCCTTTACACCTGTATGTGCAGTGGGTCTCTATGTAAAAAGCCTTGTGACATATGCCAGTGAAGAGCTATCCATTCTTGACCCTCCCCTGGCTCCTCGGGTGAGCATGTTTTACCCCTTTGTTTATATGACTCTGCCTGAAAGGATCTTTCTCATTGGATATCCACTTGGTGGGGAGGTCAGAATCATGTAGGGGATAAGCAACTGGTAGTCCTGTGTTAAGTATTTACTCTGTAATTGTGTGTGGTTAAATGTACAGTAATATCTCAGACAACTGGAAATTGTGAAATTGTTTTATCTATTTCTTGCTGGGTGTTATTTATTGTATCTTATTACCATATCACACTTATTACAACATATTTATCAAGATAATAAGTCTTACTGGCATACACTTGCATTAGTTTATATTTATGATTAGAATAATAATGGATAATATCAGTTAAAGCGGATGTGGCGTGTAGATATTTTTCTCTGTGCAGGTTTTATTTAAGTTAAATAACCAACAAACAAACAGATGATGGTGTCATGTGTAGTGGTCAATGCAACTGCTTGTACCAATAAGGATTTGCTTGTGGTCTTCCTTATCATAGGTGGAAACTAATCACCAGCGACCAGGAGACCTTGGCAGTAAATCAATCATGACATGTGCATGCGGAACTGTTGCAATAAAGAGTGAAGTTTGTAGCAAAAGATACTGTATACAGGTTGTGACCAGTCCCATCAATAATCGCAGATAGACTCTCTTACATGCATTGGTGTGTGTATGCTGTTGTCAACAGACTGCTTAACAATGAACCAAATAAATGGATCTTGGCAGTGGTCTAACTACAGGGGTCATGGCTGCTGTACCCCAGAGAGCCTCGCCAAATTACTGCCCTGCAAGATGGCTCTGCACCTTTGTCACTTGACTCACCTCCAGGCCAGTGATTGTTTGCATTGTGGAGGGGAAACCACACTGCTTACTGGAGACACCACTCTTTTTGTGCACCCCCAACTTACAGCATCCACAATGTACTAGTCAATGCGGTCAGCAACAGTAGCTTCTTATTTCTAAACACTACTGTATAAGCAGGTAAGGGAAAAAATGATGCACATTAGTAATGAATGGTCCCTAAGGTTGCACATGAACATGTTTGTTAACCCCAGGAAGGGCTAAATCTAATAGAGTAGGAAACCCACTGAGATATACTGTTAGAAACACTGCATACTGTCAATATCTGCTGGGGAGATTACATTGTAACACAAAAAGCACTACTGAGTAGAGATCAGATTTGTAATCCAATACAATATTGCCAGTCCAAGTCGGATTCAGTTGTCTTAGGAAAAAAAAGCCATTAAACCAGCAACCTGTTGAAATGCAAAATAACCATCAAAATCCACTTTACCTTTACAACAAATCCAAACAGTAAAGTCCAGCAAAGAAACACATGCAAAACCAGAGAGGAAAATCAGAAAAGTCCATTTTTATCGCTAGCCATGCAGCATTATTCCAGGCTTATGGTGCCAGTGGCTGTGCTGCAACTGCCTGCCGTTCTGCAGGAGTCCCTAGGACCTCATACTCCCACCCTGTGCTGTAGATTGGGTGACATTTATAGTGAGAAGGGGTTCACGGAACCTCGTCCTCTTCCTCCTACCATTATCATCCAGTGAGCTAACAGGGGTCAATTCTAATCTTCCAACCTCCACCCCTTAGCCAGGGGGCAGGAGTTAGTACTCAGAAAAGGTCAGTCGCTTGCTAAGGTGGGGAGGGGGGATGAAGTAAATAAAGTATTAGCTCCCTCATCTCCCTACCTAAGGACTCCCATCCCCTAACCTAGCCACAGTTGGGGATCCTAACGTCATTTCCCCATCTTAAGACCTGCCATTATTTTTTATCTGCTGCACTTATTGATTTAATTGATTTAAATATGGTGGGTAAAAAATATCAATCAATATCAATATAGAAAAATATGGATGCATTAAAACCGGTTCACTTTATAGTGTTTTCAATAAGGTTTCCATCCCATTTTCAATTGATATTGATTAAGTCGATATTTTCAATGGGAAAACTGACTGACTAAGCTGCAGGACCATCTCTATAGTGAATTATGGGCTTTCACCACCTTAAACTAGGTGAATACTTTTGTCAATAAAACTGGTCAGTGTGAGTTATAAATATCAATATTGATATATTAGTGCTGTTTGAGATTTTACCAGCGTTAAAAGGATTGAAGATATTTTCAAACATTATAAATATTGCCCACATATGCCTACTACTAATATGTCTTCCCCCAGTTCACGTTCATGGGAACATAGTAGAACAAAGAACAAGTGGACAGCTTCAAGTTCTTCAGTGTACATCTATCAAATAACCTATCCTGGTCCCTCAACTCTTCTAGGACTATCCAAAAAGCCCAACAGTGACTATATTTCCCCAGAATCCTTCGTAAATTCCAAGTTAATACTAGAATCTTGACCAACTTCTATTGATGCACCATCGAGAGTGTCCTCACATATTGTCTATCAGCATGGTACGGGAACTGCGGTGCCAAAGACCGCAATGCACTACAAAGGGTCGGCAAAACAGCCCAATGGATCATTGGCACAGAATTGACCCCCATCAAGGACATTTATCACAAGTGTTGTATAGACAAAACTTGGAATATTATCCTTGACTCTTCTCATCCTAACCAGGGCTTGTTCTGTCTCATTCCTTCTGGCAGACATTTTAGATGCCTCAAGTCCGGTACGGGTAGGTTTAGAAACAGTTTCTTCCCGGAGGCAGTTGTCGCCATAAACAACTCATACCCCCACAAGCCTATATAAATGCTATGTATTATTTATTTATTTATTTATTTTATTATTATATTGCATTGTATTATTTTATGATATATCTTGCTCTGTGACGCAACATCTATGATCCTGTGTATCCTATTGTAAATGCTGTAAATATGCTTTTCACTGGTGTGTACTTGTACACTCCCAGTGACAATAAATCTAATCTAATCTAATCTAATCTAATCTAATCTAATCTAATCTAATCTAATCTACTGTCACGTCAACCTGGATCCTATGTATTAGTTTATTATATGTATGTGGGAATGAAAAAAACTACATTTGCAAAATGTTTAAAACAATGAAACTGCATTAAACTGTCCACTCCTTCCTGGAACCATACCAACAAGGACCTACCCATAATCTCACTACATACCTAAAGGGCTTTAGTCTGCATACTCTACTGTGGAAGCTTCAACCTGTACTCATAATTATTCATAAGATCACCCTTTTCTTCCCCGCTTCATAGACAAGTCATGACAAGAAAGTTAGATTGAATATGTAGGCCACAATGGAGGCTTCTAATTTATTTAACACTATAGGATTAATTGAAATATATGTAGATAATGGATTAAATGCAGCAATAGGTAATTTTCACTTCTATGTAAAAGAGTAAAAACCTTACACATCTGATAACAGAATAGCCCCCCAGAGCACCAGGGGATCCTCCAATGTTAGGAGGCCCAGGCCTACATTTATAGGTCTCTATTTACCTTTAATTACACAAACACTCAATCAATTGGCTGTTTTTTAACTGATCATTTATTATGATAGTTTTGGTGTACCTAATTACTTTAGCTTATAGGCTGTGGGCCCTTATAATCATCTTCTATGGTGAGCCCATGATGCCTCAGTCTAACACTGACTGGGGTTATCAGCAACACCTTGAATATAGCCCAATGATCCTCTGAAGTCCAAAGCTTCTAACAGACTCAACTCCAATAATATTGTTGAAAGCACTTCCAGTACCAAGATCTCCAGCTGAATAAGGTGTTATAATTAACAAACCAAATGGCTATCAACATGTGACCATGTGTGCAAACTCATTGTGTGACATCAGTAAATCTGTACCTGTCTTCATTAGCACTGCAAATAAGTGTAGTACAAATCTAGGAGCATTTAAATTGTGTGCTACACAATAATGTCAGCTTGTATGTGAGATACATGTCTTCTGACTACACTGAAATATATCGATTGAAATGGTGAAAGGGCCAAATGATAAGACACTAATGCCAAGGCACTTTCTGTGCACTCCTTTAGTGCTGGAGTTGATTCCACCAAGGGAATAATATGCATTAGGTGTGCAACTACCAAGGTTGCAGTGGGGCTCCACCTCCCCACCAGGACCACTGCGACCCCCAGCACTGCCTGGGTAGAGAGTAATATATTCATATTACTCATATATTGACAATGCAGTGCCTGTTTCCAACACACACAGGTTCTGTTTACAACAAAAAAAATGATATTCTGTGCAATTATTTTATTAATTTGTTAACAGAATACAGGATTAACTAAAGGTTCACACAGAAAAGGTGTTCACGTAACCTTTAGTAATCCTTTCACAAAGAAGCCTTTTATCATATTAAAGCATTCATACACTTTATATTAAATGTCATCTTTGGCCAGACTTCATGATGTTGTTTAGAACTATCATGGGAACTCATCCATGGAGCAATCCTTTACTGGAGTCTAGTAAATGATAGAAACTAATCAGCAGTTAGCATTCTCTGGTTTAGAGACAGGACCGCACAAGACCATGCGTGGGTAATGCATGCAGATGTTACTGTTTAATGCAGAGCCATGCGTGAGTAATGCATGCAGATGTTACTGTGTAATGCACAGAGCCATACGTGGATAATGCATTAAAATGTTACTGTCTAATGCACAGAGGCAGTGCCGGCTCTGCCATTAG
>WMED01007857.1:0-17341 GCA_019650415.1 Pipa parva | reverse complement strand
TGAATATTGTGAATATCAGAGTATTTCTTGTAAAAGGACCAGAGATATATTTCCATAGGTTGATCATGTCACCACTTAATCAACTTTTTTTCAAGGCTGAATAGAAATGTGATACTAATAAAGAGACTTAGAAAGACAGTCAGTTCATCAATAGTCTTATATTCCAGTTAATAGATACAGTATGATCAAAAAGACAACAGTGACATCTAGGGGTCCAACTTTAAAAACATCCTTTTAAGAAACAAGTTCTGTTCTGCAAACAGAATTAGCAAGACTATTTCATTGTGTACAGTACATGACACCTTTCCCAACAGCATATGAAGTGTTGTATATAAACAATAGCTTTAATTAAATATGACAACTATTCCATATAGTGCTTACATGACCTATTTATATTGATTTCTCTGATTTAGTTTATCATTCCTTGAGGAACAAAAATTTGCAAAGATCTGTTTTTTCTGTTGATTACTTATAAGTAATGTAGGAAGGTAAAATGACATGTTTAAAGTGACAAGCCCAAAATCAGCTCCTTATTCAGGGGTACAGCTGGATTTGTTACCCTGTAATGAACAAACTGTTTATCAGTGATGTTTAACCTGTAGAATATGATACTGGAATCTGTAGTTCAGCAACAGCTTTAGGGGGTAATTCATCAAGTAGCGAAGTGAGCTATGATGCGTTCGGCTCACTTCGCTAATAGTAGTATGCGCGTGCTGTTGTCCTGTATGCAGACATCAGCATGTGCATTAAAGGGATTCCCGTATCGGCGAGGCAACTCTTTTGTTCTCGTCGAGACGGGAATCCCTTTAATGTGCATGCTGATGTCCGCATACAGGACATCAGCATGCGCATACTACTATTAGCAGAGTGAGCCGAACGCATCGTAGCTCACTTCACTGTTTGATGAATTACCCCCTTAGTGTTCTAGATACAGTTAATAGATGTTCTGTCCACAAGCAGCCTTTATTTCTGATTTCCTTTAGTGTTTGAAACATTTAACATTTGCTGTAAATGATTCCATTAAACAAATACAGTATATCAGTATTGATACCCGACATGAGTTGTTGAATACAGTGTTAAAAAGGAACTAAAGGCAGAAATCAAATTCATATATTATAAAATATACTTGGCACTAGCTGGGAAGTCCAAACTTTCATGGAAGAATGAAGGCAGTTTCATAACGATCACTACAGCTATGAAGCTGCGCTCTGGCTTCTAACCCAAAGCCTCTCCCCCCCGTCAGTGTCATCACACCTACTCCAGACATGCGCAGTGATGGTTTCACCACTCAGAGTTCGCCTCAATGCTGAGCGATAAAATTATTGTTAAAATATTTGTAGGCATAAATGTCCAAGCTATTCTCACATGTAGGTATATTGCAGATTCTTCACGTAAGTGCACACATTTAAAGAATCTGTAAACTTACATGTGAACACACTCTGGACATTATTTTCTTTGTTTATGTTTACACTGTGAGCACAATTACTAGGCAAATTGTAGTTTTGAGATTTAATATTATTACTGTACAAACATAGTGTTGTTTGTCAATCCACAATGTTAAGAAACCTCTAACCTGAATATTTAACAAAGTTAAAGTGAGGTTTTGGCTTTCTTAGAAGAATATCTATGTATATACTGTATATATACCGTATATCCAATCTAAATGAAAACTGAAAATTTTCTCTGTTAAAAGGTGAGAATAAAAAAAATTGCAAATAAGTATTTCTGACATTCCTCACTAACAAAAAAAAAAAAAAAAATCAATCGCCAATATAGCCATATTTCTTCTCAATAACAGTCATAAACCTTCCATCCATGGAGACTGCCAGTTTCTTAATTTGTTGATGAACAAATTGTTTAAGCAGCAGCAACCACATCCTCACAGACACTGTTCAGAGAAGTGTCCTGTTTTTCCTTCACTGTAAATGGCCTGTTTAAGAAGGGCCAACAAGTTGTCAATGTCATTATTCTTTAATCTTTAAGGCCTTTACTGGCTAGCCATGCAATTGAGTTCTACGCTGCATGTGATGGATCATTGTCCTGCATAAAAATCAGGGTTTTCTCAAAAGATGCAGACTTTTTTCCTGTACCACTGCTTGAAAAAGGGGTTTCTAAGACCTGGCAGTAGGTTTGGGAGTTGAGTTTGCATCCGTCTTCAACCTGAAAAGTTTCATCTTCCACATCTGTACTAATTCCAGGCAATAGCAGTGTCCTGCCTCTACCTTGCTGTCATCTGAGTCAAAGTGGAGGTATGTGCTGATCCAGCCATGGGCCCATCCATCTAGTCTGTCACTCTCATCTCAGTCTATAAAACCATTGAAAAATATGTTTTCAGATATTTCTTAGCCCACCCTGACTGCATTTCAACTTGTCTTGTTGAGTAGTGTTTTGGTTTCAGCCTTTCTAAACGTAGCTATGTCTCTGAGCACTGAACACCTTGTACTTCTGAAATATGACAGCACTAGAGGATAAGGGGTTCCTTGGTTGCTTCATGTTTGATTAGCCTCAAATCTGTGTCAGTTAATTTGCATCTTTTTTTCTCAACACGTTTCTTGCAACAATTTTGACAATTGGGAACAAAATGTTTGATGGTTCTGTGATCACACCCCAATATTTGACTTTTTGGAGTTAGTTAAATCTGTTTTTGTTTTGCCCATTTTACTTATAATAAACAAGCTGCCTAATAAGGTGTTGATTTCATTAGGCCACACCCTCTTTGATTACAAAAATGCACATCAGTTCAAAAAGCATTCAAGTTTATACAGCTTGGAGTTGGAAACTATGCATAAAATTGTAGTTGAAAATACTCACTTGCCTAATAAAAATGTGTGTTAGTAAAGGGTGCTCAGGGACTTCTAGCAGGCTACAATACTGCTTTCTGTGGCATTTCTTGAATATTTATTATTTAAAGGACAAGAGAAAACAGGACTGGGTATGGTCTGTTTAACAAACGCATGGCTGCTATCAGTAGAGATAAAAACAGAAAAAATGCAATACAATTCATGAATTCAACTTCAAATATGCTATTTTCATAAGTATTTCATATTTGAATAAATACCCTACCAATCCAAACGGGATTTTGTACTTTTTGGTGTTACTTGTCCTTTAGAGGTGTAAATTAAACAGTACATACAAGATAATATTTTCAAGACAGAATAATGTTTAAAAAGTGAACAATACTGTAATTTACCAAGCTTTGGAAAATTACAGTGTACAGAAAACCTGTTTTTTTAACAAACATTTCAAGCATAGGGTTTCATTACTTCACACAGAACCAGCAATAGAAGAATGAGTTTTGGAGTGTTTAGAAACAAATGAACAATAATTGTAATAAAATCACTCATGTGTCAACATTCCTCTAACAACCACTGGGGGCACTAGGATGCAAGAGGCATGCCCAGCTTCTGACAGACTGCCCTGTAGCAAAGGTGAACTGTGGTCTGGGATCTGGCAGATAAGGAGGTGGCAGGGAAGTTGAAGGGGGCAATTCAGAGTGACATTAAGGGGGTATTTATAAACGTCTCTGCTGATTTGTTTAGGATTAAAAACAACTTTTTCAAGTGAAAAAATGTATCAAAAATGACTTTTGACATAGCAATAAAAGCTTTTTTTTTTTTTATTAAATAGGCAATGCCAACATAAAAACAGTGTTTCTCCTGCATTAATCATCAAAAAACTTTTTTTTTTTTTTTTTTGTGCCTTTTCCCCTAACACTTAAAACAGCCCTGATAAGTGTATGATTACTACTGTGCTGGCTGCTTTCGAGATTATGGCTCTGTTCTGTGTTTTTCCAGACACGTTGTAGTTTTCTGTAGAATCATTGGCATTAAAGGTCGCTTTGTACAGCACACAAACACAACCTTAACACAGTCACTTGTATGAATTATTTGTTACCCCCAACTCCTTTCACTAAGATTATCTAATCATTATAATGTCCCCACCCTTGTAACAAGGTGGCAAAAATAACAATTAGTTGCAACATGGGTTTGCCATAGTGCAAGCATCCATATTGAAAGCACTTATTTATCAATCTTAAAAGTAGATGAATAATAAACACATTCCCAAAATTTAAAAAAAAATAAAAATAAAAATGCAAAGGGAAAAGAACAATATGCATATTTTAATTCCCATCAAAAATAGTAGAATGTGTTTCTGGTTTTTTTTTAATCACTTCTCAGCTTGATAGATATGCCCCTGCTTAGGAGTGCTAATATATAAATGTACTCCACCTCGAGGCAGTCAGATGATTGTACCAGCAGCAGGGAGCTCCAGTGGATGTACAGTATGTTTATACAGACTATAATCAGTGTTTAATCATGAATTCCTGGTGCCCTCTATATCAATACTGCTCTTTTATGCTGTACCCTTCTGAAAGATGCTGTCTGGGATTGGTTGAACAGTACTACACATCAATTTTAAGATGAGAGAGATGGCAAATGCTATTGTAGTAAATGTTCACATATATAATTAATCCTGACAGATCCAGATACTCATTCAGTGGGAACAGGCTCAGCCGGTCTCCAGTCAACCCAAAATATTCATCACATCAATGAGAAAATACCTTTGGCCCCTCAACATGTAATTTTAAGGGGACACTTTCATTTTTATTTGCAGAATGAAAAAGCTCACAACAGCTAAGTATGAAAATTTTTAGATTTGTTTTATTTTTTTTACACCTTTGTAATAGATTACTCACTCCTGGACTTGATCTATAGAAAATGTATCGAGTTAAATTACAGTCATAGGGTCTTTGTCCTGGCACTAGGGCCTTTTTCAGGAGAAATATGGCAAATTGGTAATTTAAAAGGTCATAGGGTCAAGGCTGAAACATTCACCCTGTAATTTAATTCAATATATTTTCTGTTGTTCAAGTCCCAAGACTGTAGAATCTATTACAAAGGTTTTTGATAATTCATTTGAGAGCACCAGACTTCTACAACCCAGACCATAACTAATGGAGGAAAGTGCTTTATAATTTTTTTTATGTATAAATATAGGAACATACTTGTATCTTCCTTCCTGTATTTGAATCTGCAACCTGCTGCTCTATCCCTGGCTACGTGACTTTTCATGCAGTGGAAATTTGGCCAATAGTGTAGAAGTATGGATTGCTGTCCATTTGACAAGTACTGAACTAAGTAGTGGCGCAGTTGAACACAGGTGTAGCATATCCAGCAATTCACAGTCCTATATAATGTCCATTTTGTCCTTTCATGAGCTGTTTTAGAACACTTCTTCCTTTCTCCTGAAGAAGCATTATTTGTGTTTTTCTGAGTTTGACACTTGCTCTTGATGACGACATTGCTTGAACTTCCTGCCCACCTTGGCCTGTTTTGTGATTTTGCTTGGACCTGCCCATTTGTGCCTTTCTAGCTTTCTTATATGTCAGTCAGTTACCTTTGTGCCTATGTTTACTTCTTGTTTGTAGCTCAGATATCTCACCCCCGCCCCCAGTCAGATTCTATGTCCCTGTCCACATCCATGATTCATGTATGCCTTATTCTAGTTTTTTATTCCTCATCTGTTGGCCTTGTCCTAGTTTTGTGTTGCTATGCCATGTTTGGCATACCCTTGTTTCTGTGCTGTGTCCTTTTCCTCTTCCTGATTTCAGTCTTGGACTGTTTAATTTACTTTATTTTGTTTGTACTATCTCCTGGTTTGCACTGTCTTCAACAACAGTGTTCAGTGTTTCCTAATTGTTCCCCATTTGTACTACCTCTGGCCTTGTTCTGTCTGCTCTGTCCCCTTACCCCTGTATATTGACCAGTATCACCACAGTTTGATCCCAGCATAAAGTCTTAAGCACTGGTAAATAACAGGAGTGGCTAGGATCTTCCGCTTTCTGCATTCTGCAGAGGTGATTTCTGGCCTCCAAGATACCTATTTTCGGTTCCTCCTCTGTAACAGTTTATTCACATTCACACAGATTCATGTAACTGCCCAGTTGTGTGTCTTGTATGCAAGGCCACAAATTACATTAATGGAAGAACATAAAGAGCTAAATGTATTAGGGCTCTTCGATGCGTCATGAACATTGCAAATACTAGAAGTGATAATGCCTTCCTTGGCCACAGGATATGATGATCAATAGCTAAGTGATAACAACTGAGAGAGATTAATACTAAAGTCTCAATATATATTTAAAATGTTCACTTACAAACATGGAAAATTCAATGTAAATTAGCATTTTATACATCTTAATGCAGGGAGAAATTGTGCTTGTCATAAAAGTTCTGAAGAGATTATGTTGCTGGTGTCTTTCAAAGATTCAGTCTTGGTTGAAGGAGGTTTATAAATACAAAATGCAATGAAAAGGAATGCGATGGTGATGACTTTGCTTGCTGCACCTAAAATAAATTACATCATTATTTATACTTGAAGATTATTTTCTTTCATTGTTATCAAATAATACCAAACCAGCAAAAACCTCAGTAATGTTTTTGCCTCCTCACACAGAAGAGTTACCTGTCACTCATATCTAAAAAGACCAATGAAAATCTGCTGGTATGTGGCAGAGCTAAACCCTTATGCATGGTTTTCTCAATGGTAATTCTCAAGTTTCCCTAGCAGGTCAGGTCCGGAGTTCTGCCTTCAGCGTGATCAGATCAGTTAAAATATTTTATTATCCTAGCTTTTTACAAATGCTGATATTTATACCTAGATCTACACTGCCTAACATTAATCTAGGTTAAACTTTTTTCCTTTCCGGGCATTTTTTCAGTAAAGCTTAGACTAAGGTATTATTTAGGTTTAAAGACTCTACATTAAAGGGGAACTAAATTAAAATTATATCTTTACATATGCAGTGCTATACCTTAGTGAGAAGTGTTTCTTCTCCTGTAGATGTGCAATGTGACTCAGAATGACTGAGTAGGCAGCACTGATAAACTCCCGCACCATGAAATGTGTGTATGTGATGTGTACTGGACAGTTTTCCATGAAAAGGTACCCTCCGCTAGATATTTTTGCCTTACTTACTAACTTAGCACATGTGCACAATTCAGCTTTCCCTCTGTAATCTCCTGCATTCCAAGCTTAATTTATGCAGCCAAAAGGTCATCACACTGCTTAACCAATAACAGTCAGGCAGCTTTTTCTTCTCACAGTGCTTGACTTACAGAACAGAAGGAGGAGGGGGGAGCGGAGGGAAATGTCAGCTCACAAGAAAACTAATTAAGGGAAGCAAACTGCAAGTATTATTTCTTCCCTAAACATTTTTTTTAAAAGGAGTTTTATAAGTATGTGTGCAGTTATATCAGAACTATAGTGCCCCTTTAAGAAGTCTAACCTAGGAATGAACATGTTCCCAAACTATTTGTGAACACACAGCAAGATCATAAAAGTAGATGAATTAAGATTCTACAACTGCCCTATCTTTAAGGACAGTGGTAAAAGCATACAAGAAAACAGAAAGCACATTTCTGGCAAGTACCTGGACAACTAATTGTCTTAAAATTCTAAAAGTAGTTTAACCACTTCATTGGCACTTTTCTGTAACACAGTGATGCTGGGAGTGCAATTTCTTGACTGAATATGGTGTTGTCTTTTACAAAACTAGTTTTCCCTGTTTCATGTGCACAAAAACCTACACTAAAAAAAGCAGCCTGCTAGTTTAAGACATCTTGCATTTTTCTGATTTAGCCTCAGGGAAAAAAAATTCTTCTTAAAGACTATTCCTTGTTAACACAAGATAATAACATATCCTGTGATATTCTCAGCTCCTATATTCCACAGCTGCACATCCTTATTAGAATAATAGATCGTGGAAATTTCCAAAAAGCTGACAACCACCACAGTCCAAAAGTATTCAGGATAAAAAAAAAAGTGTAATAAGTGTAAAACTCCTTTTTTGCAGACTTAAATTATTAAGAACAAAAATGGAAATAACAAAGATGACTGTCAGTACCCTATAGAAACAAAATAAAGCTGGAAAACCTTCCTATATTTTAATCCATTGGAATCATCTCATTTAAATTTTTACTTTTGTTTAAAGAATATTTTAAATACATTTAGTCATGCATTGCCAAGTGCCCACATACTCTCAAATGATATGGGTCACCGACTGTTTCTATAGGGTACTGACAGTCTCATTTATTACACTGATTGGCATATAAATGTTATAATTAGAAAAGCAGAATTACATTTAAACAAGCAATTAGAAGAAATCTGTATATATTGATCTTAGCTACAAGGTGAGAAGAGTCATCTTGACTCCCAGTGAACACAATAACAGAAATATAAATCATTACTTACTAATGGATATTAGACTGATCGACATATTTGAGTTGTTGTAAGTCCAGCATGCTCCTTTTGTTTTACACTCGTTAATGTTCCATAAAATGCAAGTACTGTCTATTATAACACCAAACAATATTGGTCCAGGAATTGAACCTACAAATTAAATACAATTTGGAAAGAAACTGTCATTGAGGCTCATTCAATATTTAGAAAAAAAAAGTATAATAAAAGCTATATTCATTTGCACAGTCATCAGTGTTATTTAAACATGGGGCTTTCAAGAAAAACTAATTACAGAAATAAAACATCAACTCACAACAAACATTTTTGTACAACTTGTTATAATGTTTGTTTATCCTGCTACTACCATCTGAACTATTATTTTGCCTTTACTAATGGCAAGTTTCAGTTAATGTTTCACAAGTTTCATTATCCCATAACTATCCATTCTGTAATACAAGCCTTTTTCATTACTACCATGCCTATAAGCAACTCTGTAATTCTCTTTATTTGTGGCTGAAAATTGTGCAGTTTTTATAAGACTGCTATTAAACCGTACATTTTGCCTCTGTGTAGCTTCTAAGCTCACCAGGCTTCACACATGAAAATAATTATTATTACAGACCCAAATTTCCAGCTGTCTTCTGGCAATCTCCTCGTGAATGGCCAATAGCCAGCTCAAATTGAATCTTGCTAAAAGAAAATTGATTATTTATCACCCAAACCTGGTCCCGCTCCTACCTTCTCCATTCTAGTGGATGGTGCCATCATCAACCCTGTAACCTCTGTACATTGTCTTGGGGTGACTTTAGACTCTGCTCTTTCCTTCTCTAAACAAATCTCTTCCACTGCAAAAATCTGTCGATTTTTCCTTCTCAACAAGATCTGACCCCTTGCCAAGATCCGAATCCTTCTCTCTGCTAACACACTCATGCATGTTCTCGTCCTATCCTGCCTGGACTACTACAGTGTTCTTCTATCTGGCCTTCTAGCTTCCCACCTCACCCCACTCCAGTTCTTTCTAAAATCTGCTGCCAGAATTCTCTCCCCCCAGAGGGGCAGCCTCTCTCAAAATCTCTCTCTGCTCCTTGGCTCCCCATAATCAAACAAATCTTTTACAGTGTTCTCCTTTTGATATTTAAGGCACTTCACTCTGTTGCCTCTCCCTAGACATTTCCTCTCTCGAATGCCCATATATTCCTTATTGTAAACTGCACTCTTCCCAAAGCAACCAGCTTTGTATGCCATACCCCAATACTGCCATTTCTCTTCTTAAACCCTTTTTGCTCTCAGCCCCCCACATCTGGAATTCTATGCCCCTCAATCTATGCCAGGAGCATTCTCTCTGCACTTTTAAAGCCAAACTGAAATCCTATCTTTTCGAGCACTGATATTTATCACTGATTTTTATGTATATATTTTATTTAATAGTCATTTATGATTAATATTTTTATTTATTTATGCACTTGACTGTGAATGTAAGTCTTCCTCCCATTTAGCTCTACAGGGCAGGGACCTCCAACCTCGTGTCAACCTCATAACACTTAAAGTGAAGTATCCTTGTGATCTCACACTGTATTGTTTAATGCACTTTTCCCATTTCTGTATTATATTTTTATTACTGAAGTATACAGCACTGCATATGTTTGTGGCGCTTTATAAATAAAATTATGTATACATACATACAGGCACTTGACCACCATATTTTTTAAGCCTTTTCATGAAAAATCACTAGATCATTAATCCTGTTTCATGAAAAGTCACTAGAATATTAATCCCATTTCGTGAAAAGTCACTAGAATATTAGTCCTGTTGTAAGATGCCCAATTCATCACTTTCATATGGAGAACTCAAATCATTTTATTTACGTGAGTAAACTTTGGGAGTAATCCATTTTACTCATGATTAATTCTCTAAGAGCGATATTTAGAAGTCAAATTTTGTTTTGCCCAATTAACACTGAAGAAACTTTTTTTTATGTCAGTATCAATTATTATACAAAAGCTTTTAGTGATACGTCAAAAGTCATTTTTTGATGCATTTTTTTACATGGAAAAAGTTGTTTTGGATCCTATAAAAATCAGTGAAAACCTTTTTAAAATATCCCCCTTAGTGTTGTTGCAGTCACAGCAAAAAAGCACAAAGTGGTGTTTAAATATGCCATCAGCATAATTTTGTGAACTTTGAGTAAGTTCACCACATCACAAAAAATATTACTCATTGCTCAATTTGCAAAGGTGGTGAAGTAGTGATTTGAGGCAAATTCATGCATCTACAGGACAATCTGTACTTTGAGCAAAGTTTATTGGATTTCCTTCCCTCTGAGGTACAGTGTGATTAGGTAAGTAAGATGAGTCCATAAATTATGCTTTATCTAAAGAGATTAAAATATATATTTTTACCTAACGGGACACCAGACATTTCTACCAAATCTTACTTGCACCTATGAGGTAATGCTCTTAGCCATACATACTGCCTTTATAAGCAGTTTAGGTTTTTGCATGTCATTTCAGTAGTGAAATAATATATTTCCCAGACAGTATTTATTTCTACTTTTGTTCTGTTCTTCAGCAGGAAACATCTGAACTTTCAATATTTCTTGCTTGACATTCCAGATCAGAGTGACAACCTTTAGCAATTTGTGGCTGGAGATGAAAAATGACCATAAACCTAAATGCAAGCTAAGTGATTTTATTATTAGTTTTACCTTTTCCAACCTTAATAGTACTCGAAAAATATAAAAGTTAGTGGAAAAGCACAGGCCCCATTTTCCAGGAAGAACTTAGCTACATCCTGCAATTCTTTTTTGCTTTACTTTATTTGGACAGTAAACAACTACATACCTAATAATCGAATCAATGACCACTGCACACCAAGGGCAAAGGAAGTTTGTTTGACTGGCACACACCTAATTAAAATACAACATTTCAATTAGTCATCATTACTATGACCTATTTCCAATTATTTCTGAATTTATTTGGAGAGAAAATATAATTTTACCTTAAAATTGCCATAGTGATTGGAGTTGCAGTCATAAATGTAGTAACAACCGCAAAAAAGAAAAATACCATAAATATTATTAGATTTGTACAAGATGATTTACATTTCCCAAGCACTGCTTGTGATGTAAGATTTGTTCCTGCTTCTCCTATGTAATCTCCAATGCATGAGCAATTTCCATAAACCTGGGAAAGAACAACAATTTGGATCTGAATTTTCTGGATCAAACAGAAAAGAAGATCTATTAGGTTAAAAAAATGCTCTACTGTGTTATTTGGGTCGCTTGTAATGAAGAGAACCTACTAGCCTATCAAGCAACACTACTGAGTAGTTGTGCTGTGTATGTCATAACGTGACTGTAACCATGAATGTATTAGGGTATCATTAGTTTTCACATTCTTTATATAATTGAGATTATAACTGTAATATTGTTAAAGTGAGTGTAAGATTGTAGACAGGTTATGTCATTTCAAGGTTTGTAGAATTTTGAAAAATTCTAACAATTCAAAGGGAGCAAGTGAAATTTCTTAAAGGAGATCTGCTCCATAGATGCATAAATTTGCCAAAAATAGGTGCTTCACCAACTTCGCATATTCCACAAAGATAGTTGATTCATGCAAAGTAGCATATTCTTGCACAATTTGTGACATTATGCCAAGCATGAATTTACAAAAGACTTCATAAATTTGCTGCAACTTTGTGTATGAATAAGGTACTCATCATGTGTTAAAGTCACAATTTGCCAAGGTTTATGGGTGTGAATCTGCACATTTGACTTTGCCAAACAAAGGTGATAAATTACGGGGCTTAAGGCAGTGTTATTATTTTGCCAACATTTTACTTAAAGGGCTTTAAAAATGAAGGGTCCAAATGCCAGCATGATCTAGGAATTGTCTGCCACTGAAATTAATGTAAAAACAATTGTTAAATGCATGACAAAACTCCACAATGACCAATCCATGTGAAGATGACTTTGTTACAATCACCACTGCTACTATTTGTCTGATAATGCTCAGAAATCACTAAGCAACAATTCCCTCTATCACAGCAACAATAAACAAAATATTGAATATGCACAATCAACTTCAGTGGCTCTGGGGCAAATCAATGCAAACTGTCAAAAATTCATTTGGGATGAGAATTCACTGTTTGATAAATAATCATCTTAATCTGTTTTTGTGATTTTCGATCTGTTCTACATTATGATAGAGTGAATGTATTGATCACTATGTGCATCTGTTATTACCTTTTCTTTACCATTGTCTTTACCAGAAGCACATCCGGCATAGCAGGCGGAAAAATACTGTACTCCATCTGATCCACAAACAGGGTCATAGAAAGAGCGAGCACAGGAGCAATTGTTATTACATGGAGCCTCTAATATACCAATTTCCCCAGTCCTACAAATGACAAAAAAAGCAAAAACAAATATTCATCCCCAGGAAAGGCTAAGTATGTATGTATGTATATGTATGTATATTTTTATTTATAAAGCGCCACAAGGTTACACAGCACTGTACAATCCAACAATACAGTTATAATACAGACAAGGGAAAGTGCTTAACAAAGAACAAATGAAGTAAATTACAAGCATAAAATCAAGAACATACATCACTCTAAGTGTCAGGCTAAGATTGAAACAAGAGGATGAACTCTGTAAATATATTTATTAACTGGAAGCCAAGGAAAAGACAGGGGTTGGGAGGGAGACTTCAGGGGAGAAAGGGAAATTATTCTAGCAGCAGGATTTAGAATAGACTGGAGCGGGAAAGATGGGAAACTGGGAGGCCAGTTAGAAGTGCATTACAATAGTCCAAGCGGGATAAGACAAGGGCATGCATGAGGGTGTTAGCAGTGGCTGGAGAGAGAAACGGACATATTTTGGCAATGTTATGAAGGAAAAAGCAACAGTTTTTAGCAGTGTTAGCAATGCGCTTGGAGAAGGAAAGAGCAGAGTCAAAAGTCACCCCAAGACAGCATGCAGAAGCAAGAGGGCCAATGATCACATCATCAACTGAGATAGAAAAGGAGGGAGCAGGATCAAGTTTAGGTGGGAAAATAATCAGTTCAGTTTTATCAAGATTTAGTTTGAGATGGCACCGTGCCATCCAAGAGGAGATAACCAGGAGACAGAGATTTTAGTATTGACTTCAGGTGTTAGTGCAGGGGTAGATAAGTAAAGTTGGGTGTTATCCGCATACAGGTGGTATTTAAGACCAAAGGAGCTGATAACATCACCCAGGGAATGTGTGTACAGGGAGAACAGGAGAGGACCAAGGACGGAGCCTTGTGGCACTCCCACACTAAGCGGGATAGCAGAGGTAGAGGAGACAGGAGACAAAGAAAGATCGATCAGAAAGGTAAGAAGTCAGCCAAGATTCAGCTTGAGTAGAGACACTAAGCGCATGGAAAATTTGAGCAAGCAGAGAGTGCTCAACAGTATCAAAATGCAGAAGACAGGACCAGGAGTATAAGAATAGAAAAATGCCACTTGTCTTTTGCAATCAGAAGATCACTTAAAAGTTTGCACAGAGCAGTCTCTGTAGAGCGCCCTGGTCTAAAAGCAGATTGCAAAGGGTCCATCCAAGAGATGATGGACATGCAAACAGTTAGTAAAGCAGGTGGAGACCAGACGTTCCAGAAGTTTAGAAGCTAAAGGCGAGAGAGAGATAGGATGGAAGTTAGAGAGGCATTGAGCATCCAGTGTAGCTTTTTTGAGGACGGGTTTGACACAGGTCTGTTTGATTAGGGAAGGAAATATACCAGAGGACAAGAAAGAGTTGAACAGGTGCATTAGGACTAGCACAAGGGCAGAGGAGCAGCGCTTTAGTAGAAAAGAAGGCATGGGGTCAAGCAAGTAGGTTGTAACAGGAGAGAAAGAGAGAAGTTGAGAAACTTCAGATTGGGTAGCAGGAGGAAAGGAATTCAGAAACTCAGGGGAGATTTCAGTTGAAATATCTCCGTCTTATCTGAAGAAATAGTTATCTGTTTGTGGATAATATCTACTTTGCTTTTCAAGAACACTGCAAAGTCTTGGGGGGAGTGAGGAGGTGTTAGCGTACCTGAGGGGGAGGGGAGTAGAAGGGTGTTGAACACAACAAATAGGAGACGGGGATTTGATTTGTTTTGGTTATGAGAGTGCTGTAATAGGTTTGTTTGGCCTGGGAGAGAGAGGAGTTCAGACAGGCAAGCAGAAACTTGTAATGCAGAAAATCTGCAAGTGAATGAGATTTTCTCCACAGACGTTCTGCACTACATGTGCAGGATCTAATAAATCTGGTTTCTGCATTCAACCAGGGGCAAGGACTGCAGATACGAGCAGGCTATACTAACGAAATTGTGCAGATGTTCATTTAAGTCTTAGTGTTAGAGATTGGATCATATAGTAAAACATTCCATTTTTAATATAATACAGTTGCTTTTTTCACGATAGAGATGATATAGAGTATAGGTATAGAGATGAAATTACAGTTTTGTAAAAAAAAAAAAAAAAATGACTACTCTAAATAAAAACTTTGTTGTATTTGCTTACTATGGGCTTCACATAAACAGTAAATGTTATTGTGACACTTAGCAAGTAAGGGTAGGTTTTGCACTATTACTCTTGACAATACTGCTATAGAAAATATTAGCTAAATAGCAAATCATATTGACTGCAGCATTCAATGTAAAATACACAAGCTTACATGTAATATATAACAGTCTTCTTAAGTAGCCTGTGCATACAGGAACACATCAAGCAACCAAAGTAAGGAATATGAGGTGTATGGAAGGCTTTTTATATATCCAGTCAATGTGTAAATAACGTCAAACTGACCTTTCAGCTAGAGTTTAACAACACCTATAAATAACCCTGTCTTTTCAGAAGCTGTCACAGATATCCCATAAGTAAATAAAAAGATACTAGAGGATATCTTTCCACCACAAAAACATAATTGCTCTTATCTATCAGATAATGGTAGGTCCCACTAAGCTGGGGACACATTATGACTGATGAAAAATAGACCTTTCTAAGAAAAATCTGCTCATAAGAGTTCATGTAAATCTTATTTGTAGGGACACACTTGCATTACATACCATTCTTTCACTGTGTGTTGCATTAGGAGTGATGTATTTACACCATGTACCATACATATGTATAAAAAAGACAATTTTACCTCTTACCCATTATACTTCACTGATACACCAGCGAATGGATCATTGCCACATCTTGCAAAAATAAAAATGGTTGTGAGTGCCGCTGATACGAAGGATATTCCAATTGAGAAGCGAATTATATTTTTGCATTCAAATTTAAATTTGGAAACAATCAAGCCACCTGCAACTTGTCCGATTGCTGCTGCTGGGATTAGGACACCACCTGGAAATACAGGATCACAAGTGTTTGAATCAAAGAATAAGATGATAATTGTAAATGGGTTTCTCAGCATAACACCTCAATATCGAAGGTAATAAAGGTGGACGTTCAGTCTATGGCCCTTACACACCAATTGTTATTTATTATTTTATTTGTAATCTTACAAACAATGTGTAGAGAGGTTCTACAACCCCAAAATAAGGGTTTATTATGTGTTTCTGAATGTGCATTTGACCACAGGGGACATAGTGGAGTGGTTTGCAGGTCTCCTCCCACTCTCCCATAAGCACTGGTTATACTTTTCTTTTTGTGATTGAGTGGTAAATACTGTCTTTGTAACAGAGACAATGTGAATAACTTGATTTTTGGAGGCTTGTAATGTACCTCCTTTATCAGTGGAGGAATTTGGCCTATTTTACAAGATTCCAACCCAAACTTCAATCAGTTACAGTTAATCCTAAGCCCTACTTCTCAAAAGCCATCAATCCATACTGATATCCATACTAATAAGGAATAAGGTCTAACAAGGCTAAAACATGCAGGTACCTTTCATAGGGACAGCTAGAAGTTCATATATGGCTATGAACTTCTAGCTGTACCTGTGGAAGTAAACCAGTCATGCTGTATGCATAGTTGACCACAGGGGCATAATGGGGTGATCTGCATGTCTCCTCCCACTTTCCCCGGAGCACTGGTTATAGCTTTGTGTGGAACAATATGAATGTCTTCGCTTTTAAAGGACCAGTAACACCAAAAATATACAATTTCCCTTTTAGATTAGAATGGCAATGATTCAGATACAGCACTTGCAAAAATTTGATCTATCAAGTTGAATTCATGAATTTTATTGTTATCTGTCTGTTTTTATGTTTATTGATAGCAGCCATGTTTATTAAACACTCCTCACCATTCCCTCTGTTTCTCTGGTGCTTTATTCAGGAAGTCTGCCCCAAAGCCCTATATTAAAGCTAAACTGTTAAATATCATGATTTCTGGACAGAAATTAAAAGTGGAATTTTTCAGAAATGCAGTTTGAATATATAGTAACTATACATTAATTTAAGGCATATTCATTTTTGGTGTTGCTGTCCTTTTAATAAGGCTTGTACTGTATATGCCAAAGACCTCAAACATACCTCTTGTTAAAAGGAACTTAAAAGAATCAACTGCTTAATAAAGATTTTCATTTTAAGGTATCATTTTACCAAATGTAGATGTAAAAAAAAATAAAAATTAAGATTTAATATTACCAAATGTAGATGTACAAACAGGTTTGCAAATAGTCTTAGAAAAAAGCAGAATATGTTATAAAATAGAAATAGAGAACAATGCATTTTTTTTACCCAAAACTAAATATTTCCAGTCAGTAGCTCTGTGTAGGAGGAGTGTTCCTCTGTCAATCCTTTAGCCAATCAGAGGAAGTTACCATGTAACATGCAAGCTGAAGCAGAGTACCCACTTTTCTCTAATCATAAGCTTTATACCACTACAGCTCTGAGAAAGAATGTCCCCTTAGGGACACCATCAAGTCACCTACTAGCAGCTTTATATTAGCTGGCATTAACCAGGAAGTAAATTATAATGATTTTAGAGGCTTGCATTTTAAACATTATGTAGAAATGTGCAATATAACAAGCACACAAATTTATATTTAATAGGATTACATCCCTAGGGACTGAACTGTTCCATTATATGGAATAGTTTTTAGCAATGGTCTATAAAAGATCAGTTGCTCTTAATTTAAAG
>WMED01007856.1:0-17342 GCA_019650415.1 Pipa parva | reverse complement strand
AAACTACTCAGCAGCTTATTGCTGCTGGCAATACTTTAATGGGTTTTTCATATCACCGAGTCCAGCCACCTCGGTGATAAATACCTCCCGTCTATGACGGTACCTCTGACCTTCCTACAGGTTGCATATAAGTGTACTGTTTTATTTTGAATTATCTTAGCTCAGTGTGCAGAAATGCTTCAAAATAAATCAGATCATAATGTATTAAATGACATAGCCTTTCCAACACCTGTATAGTGATCGTTTTTAGTACAGGAGTAAACAAAATACTACCTTTCATGTTATGCCCTTAACTCTAGTGTCAATGAAATAAGGGGATGCTTTAGAAGTCTCTTTAGTTCCCATTCTCAAGTGGCCAGTCATTCAGACTACAATTAAGTGGTATAAAAAAAAAAAAAAAAGATTATTTAGCTCACAATTTACATGACATTGTTTTTGTCACTACATTGTTGGCATCGTAAAGCTCTTGAGATATCTGGTGTCAGTGTGTGTAAAGGCAATAGAATCTATAACTGAATTTGCTAGTATTAGTATTGCTAAAACTAGTGTTAACTAATTAGTATTGACATTTCAAGCTTTAAATATTTATTTAAATTGAAAAGGTAAAATTTTGTTTAACAAAATCCTTGTGTTTATTTTATGCTACGGTGAAAACATAACAATTTATCCTTTTTTTCACTATTTTTTTAGAAGTTTTCTTTTTACTACAGGTAGAATAATCTGAGAGCCTGTTCACTTCAAAAAGAGTAAAGAGAGAATCATTGTGTTCTGTTTTACTGAGTCTTTGTGAAAACAATCAGGAAAGTCTTTAATCATATCTAAGAGGTCTGCATATTTACATAATTATACCTACTATCCACTCTGTAGCCGATTTGTTCTGTATTTCAAAAGGTCAAGATATGGGGCAGCTGTCTATTGGCTCACTGCTGTTATTTGAGTGCTTTGGCCATCTCATTTCTCAGTAGCATTTATTGTGCTCATCTGTTCAGGAAGACTAGGTTTTCCAAGGCTCATTTGCTGGTTAATTGCATTTTCAGATCCTTTAAGATGTCTGTTGCACCTGCTCACCACTTCACAGTCTCTTTTGATCTCTCCAGAAATATCAAACTTTGATTATATGAAATTCATTCCCTACGTGCATAGAAAGCAAGTTAAAATTAACAATATAACTACTCTGACCTGCCCAATTGTCTGTTATGAGTACTACTGAGACGGATTAAAGCAATACAATTGGAAAAGAAACAGATATGATTATCTTTTACTTTCTCTCTTTTTTTTTTATTCATGCTTATTTGCTTTAACATATTTTTAACACCCCGATATCTTTATTAAATAAACAATTGTCAATTTCAGTGAATATGGTTCTCTGTTACTTATACTAGATCAAACATATGGTCTAATGCACACTTAGTAGAGTTAAATACGTACGAAAAAATGGCATGTAAAAACACAAATTTCAATGAAAAAGTTTAGTAAAATCAGTAAACGTCTAGCTTATCCAAGAAATATGTTTATACCGTAATTCATAGGTAAACTACTACCTGTTTGAATTACCACATCATTTGTGAAAATGTAAACACATATACTATGAGACATTTACTAAACCCGAAATGATTTTTGACTAGTAAATGCAGGAGAAACGAAATATGTTTACCAAAATTGCTATTTTTCCCTGTTTACTAAGCTGTACTAAGACAATTTCATCACTCAAAAGAATTCTTCTGCCTCACATTGGTGTAAACTCATTATTCCATATATAGTTGGTAGTCATTTAGCCCCAAATAAGAAATATTTCCCATTGTAAAGATATTGATATTGTTCTGTAATGAAAAAAAAATACTGCAAAGTGTTCCCCGTCAACTGATCAATATTTACTGATAATGATTTATTTAGATGGGGGAAACATTGTTATCGATCCTTTATAAATTCTGTACATCAAAAAGTATAGGGCAGTGGTGGCAAACCTATGCTAGGCTCTCTGTGAGCTCTCACACCATCACCACCACTGCTATATTTGATCCCCCCAGCAAGCGAGCGCTTCTTCATTGCAGATCGCAGACCACACCTGATAGTTTATAGGTTAGATCCGCGGCCCACGCTGAGGGAGCGATCGCTATCTGATAGGATAGCCACGGCAGAGCTCTTTCTTGATGCAGGAGCAATGACATCACTCATCAGCACCTGCACTTGTGGGATGGCGTTGGTCAATAACATAACTTTTTGGCACTAACAGTATAGAGAAATAGAAACTGACAGTGGAACAGGAGGGTGAAACCAACTGATATGGTCAAGATGATCTTAGTAAAAATGCCCCATAGTTTTAAATCACTAACAATTTACAATTAGAACAAATTATGTATTGCATATAATGCAAAACAAAAAAAGTAAAATCATTTTTAGCACCTAATAACATGACTAAAATGGCAACTCCAAAGTCCTAACCGTCAGTCCTATTTCCAGCATCCTGGAGATGTTTTCTTTTTCCAGTCATAATTCTACAAACCAAGATGTTCTTGGAGGACACTACTGTTTATTACTTATACTTGGAAAACACATATTTTAAATTAACCTATAAACACCTTTTTTTATGTAAAACTCTTCCCCAGATGTCAGTCCAAAATAATCAAAGGCAGGAACTCACATGGGTACAGAACTCAACATGACAAAGGTCAGAAATATGTGTCAATTGAGCTCTTATTTTTCCAGAACCTTCTCGGTTTCATTATAGTGGGCACAGAGTTGCAAAAAAAGTATGGGTGATACTTGAGTGATCAGAAATAATTTTCTGGCCCGATTAACCTTTCACAAAAAGCAATCAACAATGTGGAAAACTCTAAATAATTTAAACCAGATCACTTTAGAGTCACCATAAAATTCTGCCAAAACTCCTGTATTTTGTTCATCTATCTCCTTAATACGTTTTCCCTTTAAGTCCAAAACTGCCCATGGAGAATATTAATTTAATAGGAACCAGAATACACTATATTTTTAATGAAATATTAATAACACTGTTTTGGTTCAAAAATCTACACAAAATAGTCTGAATTCAGTCATATTTGATTGTTTAGAACAGTGGTAGAGGTAGAGCAAACTACAGCCTGCAGGCTGAATATGGCCCTCCAGAAGTCTCAGGAGAAAATTAAAATGTGGCATGGCCTAGCACCATAGTCATCACATGCTAGGCACGCCCCCCAGTCCTCTGAAGCCATTGGGACCATTCATGCAGCCTGATGACTTAAACGTTTACCCACCCTTGGTTTAGAGAAAGTAAATGTGAAATATGATTTACTATGGTTATTCGTTACCTGGGTTGCAATTGATAAGATCATTCTTTTGCACCATAAAACATCAAAATCACATCATTGGTGTATCTGTGCAGCACACAATACTTGGTGTCGGTATTACCAGATCATTCTATTTTAATTCCCAGAACCCTATGTATAATTTGAACTTAGCAGGACAAATGTAGGGATTTTTCTTTGTGTAACAAACAGTTATATACCAATATAAAACAGATGCTATCCTCCTGAGAAAAAGTGTGTAGTCTACTTGACAAAGAAAAAATCCACAGTCTCTTCTCCATTCTGATGAGGAATGTATGACAATGCATATGACTTATTCAATATAATCTTCTTATAAAATAGGATTGAATTGACTAGTGAGTCTGTTTAATGAGGAGCTACAGGAACAGTCCAGTCGGCAAAGGTTATTCACACTAATTGCCATTGTTAAATAAGTTATTTTTGACATAATTTATTAACTTATTTGCAGTTGTTTTCTCTATCACTTTCTTCAGTTTTAGATGATCACTATGGTTTCTCAATTCAACAATTTGACCAACAGACTTAGGAGTTCTGAAAAAAAATATAAAATTTAGTCAATAATTTGCACTGCAAAAATAATTTCTCTAACAGTAACAAATAGCCAGGCAAATAACTTTTATTGACTGAACTGTTCCTTTAAAACAGAGTTTGGTACCCAAGTGCTTGCCCTATTTTACTTGTTAGCTCTGTAGCTGGTGACTATCACACCGCCGTACAGTTCAGCGAGAACTGGGCAAGGTAGAATGCTGAATTTAATAAAAGAGATACATGTTTTTTGAAGCAGTTGATAATGAATCATTTCCTTACATGTGTTTTTATTCATTGGTGTTGTATTATTTATGAAATTAATTATTTTATGACTGAGCGACCCCATTGTAACATTTTTTTTTTCTTTTAAAAAAATCTTGAAAGTTTGTTTGGAAAGTAATTGGCGCTTGTAGTAAACATTGAAAGTAAACTGAAACAGCTGCAGACAAATCAAGAATTGTCTACGTATTATTATGTAAAACAAAGTCAAGATTCTATTCAGAGCATAAATGTAGCACACTTAATGGCTATTAGTGTTAATTGTCCATGATACACAGTTGTACTAAACACAGTAGGGGTTCATGCTCTGAAACCAAGCAGGATGATTCCAGATGAATAGGTTGTCCATTTCACTTTGATTTGCTGTAAACAGCAATGACCTCAATGCAAACTGACAGCTTTCAGGAAGTGTAACAGGCTTTGACCTGGCATTTACATAATTAATGAAACACTATAAATTACACCATTATATTCATTATCATGGGTAAAATATGAGAAGCAAACAACTTTATGTTTGAAGCCTGTCAACTCATTTTTTTATACAAAGCTAATTTCTTGACATAAGAATACATGTTGCTCACCTTGATAAGTTACTCAATGAAACTGTTGTCTAACAATTATACAGATGGAGACAAGAGAACGAACAATAAATACAAAATAAGGAATCAGCCTTTTTGAGTTGATCCCCGTCCATCAAAAAATCAGATCAAAAAATTTCTATCGGTAAAAATCAATCGAAAAATATCGATCAATTTTTACCGATCAAACAACCGAGATCCTCACAGGATAAACTTGAAAAGTCCGATAAAATTTCTCCCACGGTGTCAAGAGATTTCCAATGACCAAAATTCCAATATAATATAAGTCAATTTGCACTGTTGTTTCTTGTTATTTAAAATTATATTTTCAGCTAAACATCATTTCCTGCCTATAAATATTCCACAGGAATTTCCTTTATATGAAACAATAAAAAGGTCAAACTCACCTATTGACATTCCTAAAGGTGACATTTGGGGGCATGTAAAACATATTATTTTTCATTGTCATTATTTGATATTATTTAGTGGCTTCAGCATTCTGGATTCATTCAATGAAACTGGTTCATGGCATCATTTATAAAAATATATAATTTTTGCCTTTCTCTACCTTTATTCAAATAGCGATACCTACATATCAAGGGGCTTATTCCGAATTGTTTTGTAAAGGTGTGACTTCACATGTATTTGCTACTTCCTCATGTTCATGTAATCGGCAATCTTGGTGATGTGGCGAATTCTAGACCAATTTGACAGCACCATTTTACGTACACTTGCACTTTTACCTATTCAACAAGCATTTGATTCTTTCACAGTAGCAAATGCCACAAGTGTATTGTGTTACATTTGCCCATTTTAATTTGCCAAATTGAAGTGCCAAATTAGGGCTCCTGCTGTCCAATTTGTCTTTGCCAGACTATGCAAGAGATAGTACTGATGTATCTTTGTTATAGGAATCCTCTACTTAGTGAATAAGGAATATAAAATCAGAGTGTAGCAAACCGTAGAAATGAGAGTTCACTGACAGTCAAATTCGCACTATGTTAAATAAGCCCCTATATGCACCAAGCCAGGATTGTAGTGTTTTTTTTTCCCCATTAAAATTGAGTTTTTTCTGTCCCGCACCATTCTGTGATGTACTTGTATTTTATTTATAACATTTCAGCTCCACATTTCCTTATGTCACAATATATCATGTTGATACTGAACATTGCACCTGGCAGGCTATGGACTGATCAGTAATGCTGAGGTACTTTTGAAGTATGTACTGTATATTCTATTGCAGCATACAGTATGCAAAGGGACTACTCATTTATGGTATTGTATCCCACTTAGATTGTAAGCTTTAGGGAGCAGGGACCTCCTTCCTCTTATGTCAATCACAATCTGGAACTTAGTGATTTCACACTTGTAAGTTATTCACTTGGACTGTGTAATACACTTTTCCAATGTCTGTTGTATATTTGTATTGGTGGATTGTACAGAGCTGTGTAACTTTGTGGCGCTTTATAAATTTATACATACATATTAAATGACATATTTCATAACATTTAACCTTTCTCTTGAGTTCATTTCAAGTACTTATATGCGATTGCAGCTTAATGTATGCACAGAGACTACCTTTATAGTGTCTTCATTTTTATCTTACTGACATATTTCATTATCCATTCACTTTAGTTTAGTTAGTTTGTAGGTCCATGTTAGGTCAATCATAATTTAGCCTATCAGTATGTTTTTGGAATTCAGGATGAAAGTTATCTAGGAAACCTCATACAGATTATGTCTGTGCTGAACTGATTGGCCAAAATAAGCTAACTCTGTAACTGGCTCTTCTAAAAACTGATTGTCATATAAAGTATAACTGATGGAAGTACTGGGACAATCCTATTGATAATTATTTTTATCTATGCCTACCTTTAAACCATTTTAACTATTGGCTTTTTTAAAACTAATGAAAGTTTACATAGAAACCAGACAATGAAAAACAGTTATAATCTATTTGAAAAAATTGGCTTCAAAGGATATTTTTACATTTCTCTGGATTATGATGTGGGTGAAGGGTTAAACTTTATGGAAAAATGTCTGTTTATTTTTTTTTTTGTATTTCAAATGTTTTGCCTCATCAAGGAGCTTTAAGGCAATCATTTTAATTAAAAATCATGTTCTTAAAAAAAAAATTACAGTCCACAATTTTCCAATGAATTTAGATTGTTGGGGTAGAATGTTAATCCACATTAAGCATACTGTATGTAATCAGAAATAACTCTGTGTTTATGACTATCCCTGGTTAATAACAGATGTTTAATGAGAGGATACAAATGTGCAGTACTGTGCTTAATTACCCCTTGTATTGACCTTCTAATGTGCACCGTGAATGTCCCATAATTCATAGCATTATGCTTTCAGAGAATCTTGGACAGTAAAGCGTTAACTTTGTATTTTATGATAAATAAGTTGAACTTTATATTAAAGTCCTTCATCTTTTCTTTGTAATGACTAAAGCTGACCCCTAATCTTCTTCTCTCTTTGCATAAAGTAATTCTAAAGTCTGAATAGGAACTGTGACATCGTTTTATTATTTTCAACATTCCATACAACACTAAATTATGGTTAAAAAAAGAAGAAATCAACAGAAATTTTACATTCATTAGGCAGTTGATTGCTCACTTTCATTATTATGGAAATTCACTGTGTCATGCAAATAGCAGCAGCATGTCAGATAGCTTAATTCCTAGCTTGTCAGTTTAGTATTTTTTATCACTGCGTATTAAGCAGCAAAGTAAGTACTGAATCCTATTTCCATTCAATATTCTGGAGTAAGCTCTTCCCTGGAGCTCAGTTATTTATACAATATATACTCTTCTTTCCATCAGAAATGGCAGCCTTTGTTTCTAATGCCACATGTAATATTCTTTTCTTATTTCCATGTATGTATCTATTTCCTCAATAATAAAAGCTTTTATTTCTCATTTCTACCTTTTTTATTTAACAATTTCATTACCATATTTCTAAATGTCTTCTAGTAATTTACAAGCTATGGCATGCTGAAAACAAAGTGTATATGTTGTATGGCTCTGATTATTTATTAGTATTTTTCATCCACAAGATGACTAGTAATAAAAATGATTAGTAATAAGAAATCTAGCAAAAAAATAATTACGTTTTATAAGGGCAAAATTTATTAACGTTGAAAAGCCCAGCAGTTTTTCCGACTTTATTGAGAGAAATCTCATTTTGTTCTTGTGAAATTTCTTTCAGGATCACAAGATCAAGTTTCTCGATCCCGAATTTTCAATATTTCTGAAGGAAAGGTAGCCATGCTACTAATGTTAAGTATGGCTACCCTTCCATGGAAAAAAATGAGAAAACTCAAGATCGAGAAGCTTGATCTCAAGATCTCAAAAGAAATATCATGAGCACAAAATTAGATTTCTCTCAGTAAAGTAGGAAAGACCACTTGTCTCTCCAACTTTAATAAATTTCACCCTTATACAGGGCTCTAGTAAGCAGTTCTGTCTCCACCAAGGAGTATTAGAGGGTTACTACTTAGGGCCTGCTAGGAAACCTATTACCAGACTAGGATCTAGTTAACCTGGAAAGTGAAGAGATCAATGGTGCAGGCCATCTTTCATAGCCAGTCTCCAATTGGTAAAGAATCTGAGCTTTACCTTAACTAAAGCTACCTGTGATACAGCTGTCTCAGTATTCCACAGTTTTGTTTGCAACCAATAATTCTGACCTGTCTGTGAGTCTCTTTCCAGGAGTATGTAGAGCTCGTAATGGGTTTACGGTTGTTATTTACATTTCCTACCGTCCTTACTGTGAAAAAATGAACCCTTGATTCCAAGTTAATTTTTGATTAGCTATTTTGTGCAATAAAATGTATTTTTATTAAATAGTATGTAGATAATAAAAGAAAAAGCAAAAAGCACATCTACATACAAGTCAGCATTTTTACAATATATTTTGCTTTGTTTGATGTAGAGTGTTAAACTTTCTAAGTTACTCTGCAGCACAATCTTTAGTTAACTGGGACACTATTTTAGTTGACTTACCTGTACTATCTGTCTGGATTTGATAAATAAAATCAGCCAGTCATTGCATTGCTCAAAATAAGTCATTTTTTTCCAGCAAGTTTGATCTAGATTTTACATTAATGATACTAAAGTAAATGCACAAGGCCATTCACACCTATAAAATAGTGAAATAATTGAAAAAAGAACAAGAATATGCAGCAGAGTTCAGAAATCACTTACAGAAGCAATGAAATATCATGAAGTACAAATACTGTAAAGTGTCTTTTATTTTGAGGACTCTCAGTAGGGAGCTTGGCATGGGGGCCTGGCACACCCTGGTATTCCCTGATGCCCTTTAGAGGCCACAATTTTGTAGATACATTTTGGATAATTGGTATATTATTGTGTAAATGAAAAAGAACTAAACCCCTGTCAAAAGAAATATAGGGGGAATCGCAGTCAATATCTTAGATTTAATGATGTAGCCTTCATTTCACTAATGGAGCGGGGGATTGTCTGGAGTGCAAGGATGATAGCAAGGCATATGTAGACATGCGCATGTCACTGATCCATCTTTGGAGATGAATCTCCTTGAAAGTGACTGCAGTACCAGCAGTAAAAGGCATTTAGCATCAATAATAGGTAGGGAATAACATTTATTATTTTTAATGGTATCTTTACTTCTCCTTGAAATCAAACTAATCAGTTTACCATGATCATTTTTATTATGTTATTAGTTTGTTTTCTTATTTGAAAAACATATATATATATATATATATATATATATATATATATATATATATATATATAATCTCCTCATCTGACATGATGTGCATTTTTTTTGGTTAAATATTAGGTCAAACTAATATTCATCTTTTTACTAATACTGCCATTTAATACACTTCCCTTTCAGTCTAAAAAAAATTAAAGCAGATTTTTTTTTGTGTGTGTGTTTGTCCAATTGTAAGTATTGTGCATCAATTGAATAAGCTTTTCCTCCTCATCTATTTATGAATAATCCTCAAGAAGGGACATCAGTCCAGGTGCAGTCTAGCAACTTTGTTTTTTTACCCCCAAACTGCGCATTTATAAATATAAATAAAGGAATGTTCCTGTAAAGCAAAAAAGTATATTGAGTTTTAAAATTGCATCAGTTACATTTTAACACATCAGTGGCCACTGGGTGACACTGTTACATTTCATTTGAGAATTGCGAACATCCTTTCTGAATACACAAAACATGTTTTACATGTTATTTAACATGGTGCCTTCTTCTGAATTGCCGTAAAAATTCTTTTTTTAGCACCAGTCTCGACAGAATCCTGATAAACTGGTTTTAAAATTCTAATGAAAATAGATAATTTTTGCCATTTCCCTCTCATTATAAAGTGTCAGAATGATGGATTCATTTAGGGTTATGTTCTGTCCTTAGTTTAATCTTTTTCAGGAGAATACGAAAGTATAATTTTAATTTCTATTGTACTTGCTTTATGACCATGGGCTCAAAGTGTGACTTTCTCAGAAAAACTTTCTTTAGTCACTTATTGCACCGATTGCCGGTAATTATAAGGTCATTGTTTTTGCATGAAATGGAGGAAATTCAGATGTACGACAGTACAGTTCTGCATAAAATAATAACCTTTTTTTATTAACAATGGAGTCTTTCAGATACATGTTTTAAAAGTAAATATAAATGATAAAGTTAATTTAAAAAAAATGAAAACAAAAATTGTCACAAACATAGTTTGCGATATAAGATTTGAAGAGAAAATATATGCAACTGATCTGGTCCTGGTTTCAGCAAGCATTTCTTCATTCAGAGCAGATATATTTGGCAAATATTACAGGGTGCATTATCAAAGTCTTTTAAAGGAGACCTTAAGGTAAAAAAAAAATAAGTATTAAAAAAAATACCTTATATTGAGATGAATTGTTAAAGTCACAGCATAAACTGTTCTGTAATTACCCAGCGCGACGCTTACTTTGTAGCGCGCAGGCTAACACAGGAGCCAGCGTGAGGCTCCTCCCACTTGGTTGTAACAGCCTCACATATCATCACGCGCATTGCGGGGAGCATTCTCATTGGCCCCCACATTGAATGTGATGACGTTTAAACCATTTTTCACTGCCAGGGAACCAAGTGGGAGGAGCTTTGCACTGGCTGGCCTGCACATTGTGAAGTAAGCATTGGGTACTGGGTAATTACAGCACAATACATGCTGTGACTGTAACGATTCAACTCAATTTAAAATACAATTTTTAATACTTTTTTTAATACCTTTAGTTCTCCTTTAATTGAATATGTGGTTGGGAGATGTCATTTACACACTTAAACCAACCTTTGCAGTGCATACAGCACTATTCTAGGCATGCAGGAGACCAACCAATGTCAGTATGGGTATGGTATTGCTGGTGTCCTGCATCATTTGGAATGGTAAAAGCATGCACCTCTTACTTACATACTACAGTAGTTCAAGGAGAGGGTAGTACTATTCTAGTGGTGGCATACACTAGGCCTAAACTGAAATTTGAATGTATTTTGCAAAATGAATAGGCTTGACTTCTACATCTTGTGCATATTACAGCTCACTATTCTATTTTCAGAATAGAAAGTAGGTGCAGCTCTCTGTACTTAGATTTAATGTTCTCTCATTCATCAATGCTTTCACTGAATAAAGTAGCTTAATGGGCTAAATGTTTAGTTGTTTAACTATGGTCACCTTGTATGCATCTATACGTACATTGTCCAAAGCCTAGCCTACTGGGGTCATGGGAGATGTAGACTGTGTTAACTCCCCTTTATTGAAATATTGTAAATACTTGGGTCGGAGCCAGGGCTGGGCCAAGGGTTTTTTGTGCCCTAGGCAGAGTAAAGAAAATGTGTCTTTATACCTACCTCTTTTGTGGCCAGGCTATGTCTGCTGTAGTGCTTAGTGCGTTCCTCTCCCCAGCACTGCTTCAACATCCTGGCGATCACAGGAAGTGGAGGGAGAGTGGAACACTGTAGTGCTAAGCATTACAGCATACACAGCCGGGCCACGAAAGAGGTACATAGGAACAGGGAATAGGAGGGGGGCGAACACCAAGATTGCCCCCTCCAGTAGCACCCTTGCCAGCTGCTTATCCTGCCTACCTCTCAGCCTGGCCCTGCTGGGAGCTGACTCATAGCTGAACATAATGGGAGGGAGGGGGAGGTAATAATTAATTAAAGGTGTGAATTTGCCAGCTGAAGACAGTCCCAATAGACTGCTACTGTCGCAGTTGCGTCTTTTATACTGAGGATATTGTCATAGTCACGACTTTACTATGGACATATTGTTGCAACTTTAAAATTGTTAAAAGTTAAAGAAAATTGTTCTTTAGAGAATAACTCGCCCCCCCCCCACAAAGATATCCTGACATGTTAGCAGTATTTTCTCTCTAATACTAATTTACTTTGTCATCCTACGTTATCTTAAATCCATATGTTTTCCCATGACAATGTGTTAAACCAACATTTCATATAAGCAGAGTTCCATTAATTTCTACTTTTATAAAATACATAATTATGACTGGTTTAAAAAAAAACTGAAAAAATTGAAAGTAAATGAATTTTTCAGTGAAAGCCTATTATATAGGAATATTTTTTGGTGGATGATAAGTGCATAACAGGGATTTTTTTGCCTTTTGAGAAGAAATCTACATGTGATTGGTGTTCCAGCTGGGGGAAAAAAGTAGCGCAGCAAAACAATCACTTGCAAATAAAAACATCTTTAGAAGCAGACTCTACTTGTCATTGCTTTAGCATAGAAAGTAATCAGCAGAGCAGGATGATAGCTATTGTCATTTTCTTGCCTGACATATACATTTCCTCCAGAATTGTTCTAAAAAAAATATATATTTCTCTATTCCAATATAAAAATCCCATTATTGAACCATTTTACTTAATTATTCATTTTGAATTTAAAAAGATGTGAATATGGTAAGAAATAATATTTTAGCCAAAGTTTCCTTCTCTCTTTAAACATATTTCCACTATGTATACTGTCATTTTGAGATGAACTCTTACTTGCAGATACTTAGGATTGCTTGGGCCAGATGAATGGGAATACAATGGGTACTATATTCACAGTGGCATTGTATATTTATTCCCTCCATTTTTACCTGTAAAATATATCTTCAGGTGTTCAGTTTCTTGCCATTAAATTGAAATATGAAAAAAGTCACATGCAAACAAGAATGATCCTGGGGAACAAAACATCTATTGGGGTGATGTAGCTGTAGTTCTGTGACATTACATTAAAAAGGCCCTTAAAGGTCCCATGTCTAATTTTAAAGGAGAACTAAAGGTCGAATAAAAAAGGAGACATATAAAAAAAATACCTTGTAGTATGCAGTCACAGCTTGAAATTTGCTGTCATTTAACAACTTACTAGATGATATTTTTTTATAGGTCTCCTTTTTTATTTGACCTTTAATTCTCCTTCAAACAAATTTTAGTGAATAAATCCATTTGTTAGGATGGTGGATTTTTAGTATGGGGAAACTGAAATAAAACTATCACATTAACAATCAAACAGGCTGCAAATAGGCTCTTCCTGCCAGTTCTGAAAGATGCAGTGAATAGTCATGGATATTAAGGGTCCTGTAACAATTCACCAGTGTATATACTGTATAGCGAACTGTCCTCCAACATGGCTTCTAAAAAAACATTGCTGAGCCATTGTGCATATTATGTCAAGGATCAAGTATGTTATCAATAACGAAGCCAAGGGTCCAGTTACAATTTCAGCAAAAATCCAATTACAATGTCATGCACAAATATAATACAAAATGACCAAGACCCTCATCACATTGCTAAGTCTTTCATGTACTCATCATTATTTTAAATGACTACATTTTTGGTCTGGTTTCTCCTAACATTGATATAATATGGAATAATAGCGTAATCTGGTAGCAATCTAAAAGTACAGACTTTGAGCTGTGTGCACTGAATAAACCAGCAAGTTTGCATTTGCCCCACACGCTATTAATTTGACAAGCTTAAAAAAAAATTAATACTTTTGTAATCATTGTTTTTAAAAAAAAGTAAAAATAATTTTGAATCAACGGGATTTTGACAAAAATAAAAATAATCACAAATTTTATCTGCCTCCTTGGTATGACAAAGCAAATTAACCTGTTTGATCTTCACATTTCGGTCTTTGCTTAGCTGGTGTTTATTTGTGTGCATGTGGATTTTACTTTGCCTCTCTTACTCCACACTATGGGTGAAGCAGTGGTGGAAGCAAAACAAAGTTCCCACGGAAGCCACTCTAAGTAACCTAAGCCAATATTATGCAGCTTGCCACAGGGATGTCTTTGTCATTTGCATTTTGGAAGTCCTGTAATTTTACTAAAAAGTAAAACCGTCGATATCACAAGAACATATTTTTCATGCAAAAAGAGCCTTTGGGCTACTCCATATACAATCTTAACATTAAAAAATTGTCGCGACTTTACAACGGGGAAATTGTCACGGATTTGCTATGGGAATCCGCTGTTTGCAAATTTGACAGTCGAATTCACACCTTAGTGAATAACCCCCTGAGAATTTTGAGAAGGAGATATTCTGCATCTTTTAAATCCTCAGGAATAAAAATATCTCATTATTTGAGGTCAACATGCATGTGTGGGGTGGTGATCTAGTTTAATTAACTGATTGCATTTCTAAGCTAAGTAATGTTTAAAATGTCTATTCATTCAGTTCACAAATTTGATTTGTTCTTTTTTTTTTTAATAACAAGAATAGATTTTTATTGAGTTCTTGGAAAAGATTTATGTCCGAGTTAGTGGATTGTCAGGTGTTGAAATAGATTAGCCTAATTTGATTCTGTTATCACTTACATTTTACAGCATGATTACGTCTTGATATTTTTAACATCAGTGTACCTAGTAAACAGTATTTTAAAGCAAGAAAATATTGCAAAATGTGTTTTTGGAAATAAATAATGAAGCTGGAACCATGCCTGATTGATCACTAATTATAAACAAAGCACCCCCATTAGATTATTGGTGATGTTTATAAGACAAAAGAAAATTCCCAAGGTTTGTTTATTATAGTGAATCAAAATGTTCCCTGGCATTTAGCGATACCATTTGCATTTTAATTAAGAATTTGGCTTTTTGCCATAAATGACTGTATTTATACCTCTCTCTAACCAGGCAATTGAAAAAAAATACTACACACATACATACACAAATCATAATTAAAAGCACAGTGAAATTTCTTTATAAAGCCACAAGAGCATAAAAATGGGACTGCTAAGGTTGTATGTAAAACTAAATCCAGTGGTGTTACTAGAATTGTACGAGGTCCTCTCACCTCTCAGTAGTTATTTAATTTAGAAAAATCACCACAGATTGCATTAATTAAATTGTTAGTGATAGCATCACAGAGAATATTTCAAGCATTATTGAATCGCTAACATCACAGAACACCCCTATCACATCTTGGGTTATATCACAAATTAAAAAAAAAGAAACAAGAGGTGATCAAACGAGGCCTGTGCTAATCTATTAGTATGTGATGAAGATCAGAATCTCAAGGAGGTGCTTCCAGACCAGATCAGATCAGATAAATAGAATAGAAGGAACTCTGGTCAAAATGCATTAATAGAAATTCTACCCTTTATTTGAGGTGCATGACATGTAGTGGACCATAATTATTGCATTATCATTTAGTATCCAATACATTTTAATGACCTATGTAATAGTTGTTTGTATGCCAGTGGTCTATATAGTTATAAATGTTATAAATGTGAGAAACATAATTAAATTTTAAAGTAAAACATTTGGAATAGTTGTATGCCAGTGGTCCATGCATTTGTCCATTCCTCTACTCAATGTCCTTGCATAAAAATATCATCAATCCCCTTTCAATTGTTTTCCTTACTGCATGCTGTAACCAAGCAATAAAGACAGATCCGTTCAGGGCCAGCTCTCCCATTAGGTCACATAGGCAGAAGCTAGGGGCACTGGGTGTACAGGGGGGGCGCTCACGTGCATTTTTTTTTTACTAGCGATGGAGGTGAGTGGGGGGCGTGGGGCAAGGGGGGCGGTGCAGGGCGAAGGGGCGGCACCTGGTTTGCGGTTGCCTAAGGCGCCAATAGGGCCAGAGCCGCTACTATATCCGTTAATATAAAAATAATGCAATTAGCATGTGAAGAAAGTTCAAAAGTAGAAGAAACAATATATTCTTCTACTATGCAGCAAGGAGAGATGATGGTTTTATCTTTCTAATCAAGAATTTTTAATGAAACATTTTTATAGCAGGTTTGTCATATTTTAATGTCTCTCAAATTACAAGGTAAAGGGTCTTAGATAATGTAGAAAAACATTTTTTTTTTATATTTAGGTTGCCTATCTCCAGAAAGGTAAAGCAATGGTGGCCAAATATTCTAAAATAACTTCCCAGCCTCAACACCACCAAAAGATTATACAGTATTGAAGGTAATAAAGACCTTTATAAACCCCACAGCCCAAAATGTAAAGGGCGAGGCAGAACATTTAGACCAGGATTTGAACAAGCAGCCTGCTGCACCAGTCTTTGCTGCTTTGTTCACTGTGCTATTCAGGCAGTGGGAGTTGTGGACCAGAATACAGCAGCTATCTGCTGGACTGGTGCTGAACTGTGGCTACACACTCAGTCAGTTATCAATCAGAGTCAGTTATCACCAGTCTATATAAGACTATTCCCTTCCTTTGTTCCCTGCCCTAGCTGGTTTCTGTGTTCCTATTTAGTTCCCAAGGCTTCTTGTAATTTGCTATTCCTGTGTACCAACCTTGCCTGCCCTTGAATCTTGCTTCCTGCCCTGACATGAATCTTACTGTTCTGTGGAATAAGAAAGCGCAAAAAAGCACCTAATAGTGCCGAATCATTTAAATATTAACGAGTAAAGATGAACCCAAAACACCATGAGGTAGGTGTATAGAAAAATACTAGTAACACCAGTATAAGTGAACCATACGTAAATGTACCAATAGTACTAAAGGCTCACCAGATGTATATGAATGGCTCAGCATATAAAAGTGATGAATTGCTTCAGAATGGACTCTATTCTTTGTCCTCAGAGTGTAACATGTGCATGCCAAATAAAAAGAAGAATTTTCATAGCGTAACTTTGCTTTTTATTCATTAAAACTGGTTTAAAAAATAACACAGGGTGCTCACATTAGCATAGTGTGTTATTCACATTGACAGCCCCTAATCAGGCCACATCAAATTCAGAAATGCTGAGAACATATGAGAAACCTTTTAAAAGTTCAATAACAGGAACAAAGGGTGCTGGGGTCTCCCCCTATGCGTTTCGCTTTTCCGGCTTTCTCAGGAGTGATTTCGGGAGCATCCAAGCTCTGAGGACAAAGAATAGAGTCCATTCTGAAGCAATTCATCACTTTTATATGCTGAGCCATTCATATACATCTGGTGATCCTTCAGTACTATTGGTACATTTACGTATGGTTCACTTATACTGGTGTTACTAGTATTTTTCTATACACCTACCTCATGGTGTATAGGTTGGGTTCATCTTTACTCGTTAATATTTAAATGATTTGGGACTATTAGGTGCTTTTTTGCACTTTCTTATTCCACAGAGCATTTTTGGTATTCCGTTTCTTTGGAGTTGAGGAATTCTCCA